>ML810826.1:244186-257295 GCA_009831015.1 Picea engelmannii
AGGGCGTGAGCGTTAGGGTTCGTTCTGGCGTGAGCGTTAGGGTTTGAGGTTCAGAGAGACTCATGGCGGCGCCAGGGGGCGGGAATCCCGCCCCCTCTTCCACGAAAACGATCGAGGATGCCTTCCGCAGGCTTATTCACAGTCAAGGAAAGAAGTCTACCCCTCTAGAGATTCCGAAATTCATAAAGAAACTCGATGAAATTCCTGAAATAGTCTTACCTGAAGAGAATCCAATGAAAATAGCAGTCGCCCTAGCCAATCGAGGATTAGTGGGTCAGTTTATGGGCCTGTGGCCATCCACCAAAACAACGGATGATTGGATTCAACGAAACTGGAGACCGAACCTAGCGCATGGAGTAACCTACTACCCAATAGGAAGAGGTTATTTCGTTTTTGAGTTCATTTCTGAAGAAGACCGAGATCTGGTATTCAGAAACGGACCTTACTTCATGGGGACGCAGGGGCTATACTTAAATAAATGGACCCCTGACTTTAACCCTTTGGTGGACACGCCTAAGGAAGTGTCGGTTTGGGTCAGACTGCCAAACTTCCCCATGCACTGCTGGGAATTCGAATCATTGCAAAGAATCGGGAATGGAGTAGGCAGGTTCATTGACAAAGCAGATAATAAGGGACAGTATACCTGTGCCAGAATCTGTGTGGAGGTCGATTTGGAGGCAGGACTTCCGGAAGTTGTCAAGTTAATTGTTGGTTCTTGGACCCACTACCAGAAACTGGACTATGAGCACTTGTCGTTCAAGTGCAGGAACTGCCAGGAGCATGGCCACTTTCAAAGGAATTGCCCCAAACTTCAAACCAGCGGGTCGGAGGATGCAGAAGGCTAGCAAAAGGTAAGGAGAGGGAAAAACTCGGAGAATGCTAAAAATAAAGACAAGAGGAACCAGGAACCATCCAAAGAGGGTAACCCCAAGAACAACGCTCCAGAAAACCCAAATCCACAAGGAATATCCACAATAGTTACTGAAGAAGGGGGAAATCAACATCCAGGAGCCCCAACGAGCCCTAGCACTGGAGCCAAGAGCATAAGTTCGAGTAAGGGGAATACCAGTCTGAACACAAACATTGAGGCCGAAACAGTGGAGGAGGAGGATACTGAAGCAAGTAGCCCGCAAGGATCACCTGACCAGCCAAAACGCGGAAGAAAGACAGAGAAAAAAAGAAGAGAAGAACTGTCCTATAAGGAAGTTACCCAGGGCACACAGCACACAATCCCAGAAATGATGAACACTAGATCGGGGCTGAAATAGGGGAAGACTCTGAAAGGCGGTCCCCCTCCTCAGACAAGTAAATAATGCAATTTGTCTCCTGGAATTGCAGAGGACTGGGAAGCAAGACAAAAGAAGAAGCCTTGAGGGACTTAATAAGGCTAGCAAGACCTGAAGTCCTCCTAATCCAGGAGACGAAACTTGAGGAGGAAGATTTCCTCCGGGTAAGTAACACACTTTGGAGAAAAGGCCGAGGAAGGGCAGTAAGCGCCCGAGGTGCCTCTGGAGGATTAGCAACCCTCTGGGACTCTTCAAAGATCGAACTAGTAGAAGAAGCAGCAACCACTCATTGGCTTTTCACTAAGCTGCTACACAAGGGCTCTGGGCATTTGGTAAGTTTATTTAACCTATATGTTCCTGTTTCAGTTAACGAGAAGAAAGAATGTTGGGATTCTTTAGCTTTTTTTCTTAACCAAAGCAACCCTGTAAACCTTCTAGTAGCAGGGGACCTAAACGTCACCCTCTCTCAAGTTGAGAAGAAAGGGGGATCGATAGTTAGGGACCCTTCTAGGGAATGGGTTGAAGACTTAATTTCAGATTGGGAACTAGAAGACATTATTCCAATAAATGGGAAATTTACTTGGTCTAACAAGAGATTAGGGCCAGGTCACATTGTTGCCAGACTTGATCGTTTTCTTGTCCAATCCTCCTTCCTTTCTCTTGGTCTCTTGGCCACCTCCAAAGTCCTTCCTCATTACACCTCAGATCATAAACCTATATCCCTTTCTCTTTTCCCTCCTTCAACCCTAGGCCCAATCCCCTTCAGGTTCCGCCCTACTTGGGCGCAACATGAAAGCTTCCCAAACCTAGTCCTCCGATCCTGGAATATTTCAGTCTCTGGGTCCCCTTTCTTTGTATGGGAAGAGAAACTCAGAAACCTCAAATTAAATCTAAAATTACAGGCAAAAAACCTCGGCACACCCATGGATGAAAAGAAAAAAATTCAGGAAACTCTGGAAAGGCACCAAGCAGTCATGGAAGAAGCTCAAGTGACCCAGGAACTCCTCAATCAGGAATATGAAATCCAAAGAAAGTACCATAAAATATGCAGAGAAGAAGAAACATACTGGAGAATCAAATCGAGGGCGCTTTGGCTCCAAGAGGGGGACAAGAATACCTCATTCTTTCATAAGCAAGCCCAAGCAAGGAACAATTACAAATTTATTAGCGAAATACATTGGAAAGACCAAGTCTACACGGACCCTGAAGGCATCAAAGAAGCAGCCTACTCCTACTTCAAAGACCTTTATTCAGCCCCAGATCAAGAGGCCCTGGAGATGGACTCCTATCCGCTTTCAGAAATCCCAATTCTGGTTACAGAAGAGGACAACAGAATTTTGAACAGGCCTATCAGCATGAAAGAAATCAAGAAAGCAGTCTTCAGAATGAACCCTGACAAGGCGCCAGGGCCGGATGGGTTTACCCCTCGCTTCTACATCCAGTGCTGGGACATTATAAAAAAATATTTAAGCAAAATGGTTATGAGAGCACAGGTCTACAATAAACTTGGAGGCAGCACAAATTCGTCTTTCTTAGCTCTCATCCCAAAAGAAAAAGGAGCCAAAAGTTTTTCCAGATTTAGACCAATTTCCCTATGTAATACTGGGTACAAAATTATTACCAAAATAATTGCAAATAGGCTTAAAAAAATTCTGCCAAGGCTGATTCCGGAAAACCAGGGAGGTTTTGTACATGGGAGGCAAATACTAGACAACATTATCCTTGTCCAAGAAGCTATACACTCTAGTTGCAGAAAAAAGGAAAAAGGCATGGCTGTCAAGCTCGATTTAGCTAATGCCTTTGACCGTGTAAGGCATGAATTTATGTTTGCATTTATGCAGAGAATTGGGTTCAATCAACAATTCATCGACTGGGTGAAGGCATGTATCAAGGCTCCTTGGATTTCTCCCTTAATAAATGGACGCCCAGCCAAGTTTTTCCAAGCCTCCCGAGGTCTGAGGCAAGGGTGCCCTCTTTCTCCTATGCTCTATGTATTACAAGCTTCAGTGCTCAGCCTTCAACTGCAAAGCGCTCTTCACAACAGAGCTTTATCAGGCATTAGAGTAGTTCCCACAGTTAAGGAGGTCATCCATACACAATTTGCGGATGACACACTTCTACTGGGGGCTGCCAATCTCAAGACAGCAAGGAACCTCAAAACAGAGCTCGATATTTACAAAACCTGTTCTGGCAGCGAGATCAACTACCACAAAAGCACGGTCTATGGCTGGAATTGCAATCCCAGAGAAATGTTGCAATTAAGTTGGGCATTAGAGATGGAAGGAATCATAGCTTGGGACAAATTTATTTACCTGGGAATTCCAATTTTCAAGTCTTACTCTAAAGTAGCTCACTGGATGCCCATGGTGGACAAGCTTAAGGTTAAGATTCAAGCTTGGGGAGCAAATTGGCTTAATAAAGCAGGTAAGTTGGTGTTAATGAACTTAGTTATCACTAGCCTTCCAATTTATCAATGCTCTGTTCTTCTAGCCCCCAAAACAATCACTAATAAAATTGACGAGTTGCTCAGGAGATTCTTTTGGGAGGGAGGTAAGAACTGTGAAAGAAAGCTTCACTTAGTCAAGTGGGATAAAGTCAAGAGACCAAAGATGGAAGGAGGACTAAGTATAAGGGATGTGGCTGCCCACAATATAGCCATGGGAGGGAAGCTGCTTTGGAACATGATCGCGGGGAAGAGATCATGGAGCAAACAACTGCTTAGGAAGAAATACTTCTCAGGGGGTAGAGACCGATGCTTGGAGAAGCCTACAAAAACGAGAATAGGTTCGTCGATCTTTCACCTATGTCAAAGAGCCATGCCCTTCCTCAGGAATAATCTCACATGGATTCCGGGGAATGGATCAAAGATCAATATTTGGGAAGACTCCATCCTAGGAGATCCGCCCCTTTCGGATCTAAGAGAAATAAAGAATATCAAGGACTGGCTGTTGAATAAAAATTGTAGAACACTATGGGACATATCTCGTTGGAAGAATGATGCCAAGCGATCCTGGGAAGGCTGGACTCTAGGTAGGTACCCGGAAGAGCTCAATGAGGAAGCATCAACTCTGTTGGAACTCCTCCAAGGAAAATCGCCATTAAGTGCTGAAAGCAAAGACAAAAGAGGATGGGGATCAAGCTCAGGGGTTTACACTTCAGCAGCTGGTTATAAGGTAGTCTCAGCCGTCCCTTGGGCTCCCCCCAATCCCGGACCGTGGAAAGCTCTTTGGAACTTCCCCGCAATCCCCAAGGTAGACCTCTTTGCCTGGGCTCTTATTCATAATAGTATTTTAACCTTTTATAATTTGCAGAGAAGAGGTTGGGAAGGGCCCTCTCGATGCCCCCTGTGTGCTCAAGCTGAAGAAACCATCGCCCATCTCCTTTACAGTTGTGAATTTTCAAAAGAAGTTTGGGGGCTCCTTGTGGGTTCAGTCGCCTTTAGTCTTCCAACTGAGAGTAGGGAGCTTTTTAACTGCTGGTTGTCCCTGTCCCCGTTCGATTTAAAAAAAAAGCACTTGCTCAAAATGATCTGGATGTGGATCCCAAAATTTACTTGTTGGAAGATCTGGTTAGAGCGGAACAACAGGATTTTTAAAGAATAAAGAAGACTGTCAGCTCAGGTGGCCATCAAAGTCAAGACCATGATTTCAAAAGCTATAAATATGAAGCCCTCTATCCATAACACCGCCATGACAACTGAGGAAGAAGAGCACTGGCTCAAAGAGTTCAGACCAACTCATCAGAATAATAACATTCAATCCACTCCTCCAAGAATCAGAAACTGGGAGATCAGACTGCCGGAACAAGAATTCCTGAAATGGAGGTCGACGTTAGACGATTGGTGGCTCCTCTTCGATGGAGCTTCGAAAGGAAATCCTGGCAGGGCAGGGGGAGGAGGAATACTTCTCGAACCTAATGGATCAATCAATTTTTCCTTTGCCTGGGGCCTTGGCTTCACCTCCAACAACCAAGCCGAATTCTTAGCACTCTGGTAGGGGCTATCACAGGTTCTCAAGCTGGGCATTAAAGAAGTTAAGATTGTGGGGGACTCTAAACAGGTGGTGGATGCACTAAACCTCAATAAACCGCCAAAGGATATGAGGCTAGCTTAGTTATACAAAAATATCCTAATCCTCCTGGAGCAGCTAAATGACTACAAAGTCTACCATGTACTCAGGTCGTTGAATGGATACGCGGATAAAGAGGCGAATAAAGGATCATTGCAAAACAAAGGACAGTTGAACATCAACGGGGAAATTTCCCATCATCCGATCCCCTAAATGCAGATCCATTCCAGTCGAGTCCTATCAAACAAACATGGTGTCAGACAGGAAGGACGACAGCTCAATACATCAGCCGGACGGACAAGATCTAACACAGCGATTTGGAATCTCATTCCACCCGTGAAGAAACTGAGCCGGGACAGGAGGGTTTGTGGTTAAATGGCATTCGCTCAATGCAAAAATCATATTTGTGGGCGGATGAGTAGATCGTAGGAAGCAAGCAAGCAGCGAACGGTCCGAGCACAGCAGTCATGGAATCGGGCTCTAAAACCCCCCTCACGCCAAAATAACGAATAGACTTGATCAGAGCCGAACTGGAAAGCATAAGGGCCTCCACCAATCAGCGAAAATGGGAAACTCTTAACTTCGAAATGCAGGATCTCCTGGATGAACTCTCAGACGAAATTCATGTTGGCTTGAAAGACGCGGCGAATCTCATGGGAGACTTAGGAAAGCGCCTCTGTAACCTGGAGAAGAAGGTGGAGGAGTTAACCAAGGCATTCAGCAAGATCTCTGAAGCATCAGCAGAAGCGGCCACCAATACTGGAAAAGGAGGAAATCGCTAATGGCGCAGCAGCCCGCCTCAGTTTTGAAAGGAGCCCCAGCTCAGGATCTTGTCAAGGATTCAGCAGTCCCTCTTTCAGTTGTATTGTTCTTCTAGTAATAGAACTTTGATTGTAGGTAGTACAAGAATTCTGGCTGGATAATGAATTACAGAGCAGTAGCTCTGAGCTGAATTGTAAGGGTTGGTAGCCCTCTCTGCCTTATTCTAAATAAAGCTCCATACCCGTTTANAAAACACAATTATTGAAAACATGTTTTAAAATAAATATATATATATATATATATATATATATATATTCAATTACACAGTTTTTACAACAATACAATAATAATTATTTAAATTATTATTATTATAAATTTTTGTAGGCTCTGCAGTTTTTACAGCCATAGATATTTAGATTGGATTGGTTATACTTTAACTATTCTTTTGGACTGTGTGCGTAATCGATATCCATACTCTCTTTTTGATTTTATGCCTATATAGCTAAATACGAGGCCTGCGATCACTAGATATATTATCACAATAATATATTATAATGATTTTATACCTATATTGTTTATGTTCATAGATATATACGTGGCATGGGATCACTAGATATATTATCACAATAATATATTATAATTAATAGATGATTGTAAGTATTTATTGATCCATAAAACTAAAACTATTGTTTATGGATGTCCATTAGCATGGATATTTTCCATATGAATGTAAATCTATGTTTGTAAGATGGATTGCATTGCTTGGTTGCTTGTGGTGACGATACTATTGTCCATTACTGGGAGGTAAGTTTACATGTGCAGTGCCAATTCCAAGAACATTCTGTTTTATGCAAAAGTAGTCATGGTATTCTAACTTTGTTAATGTCAAAATAAAACATTACTTCACTATGTAAACTTTCTCCAATGCTACTTATCAGCGAGCAAAAAGAATGATTCTATTTGCAATCAAAATTTGTTGTTAGTTGAATGTATATGTTTATCATCTTATATCACAATTCTCATATAGCTCTTAACATGAACAGACTTAAAATTTGATGTGAATGAAAATAAGTTGGCAAAGATGGTGCTGGAGGTTTACTCTGCAAATCAAAGTGTCTACACAGCTCTCATACAAAGGAAAAAGTGCACACCAAATATGTTTACACAATTTCTAAGTTCTCGCTAATTCACAAGACAATGGTTTAATTAATCAAATATATAAAAACCCACACATTTGGCTAGAACCATGGGTTGTGAAATCGTATTATGAATGAGGGTAACAATTGTCTTTTCAACAATAAAAAAAAATGAATGACAATGATGTAGCTATTAATTTAGTGATCGAAGCACTATTTAATGGTGAATACCATAATACTATGCATCTATATTTAGTGGGATATACATAAGTATATCCAAGAACTAAGTCAAACATAAAAAAATAAAACCCATTTACACAACTAGGCAATCATTAAGAATTCAAATTTATAATAAAAAAAAGAGGTTTTATTCTAGAAACCTAAACCAGAAAACCAACATTTGGTGGGGATTTTATATAGCTCAAGAAATGGTTACAAGGTTGAGCCATGCATTTTCAATCAAGATTTTGATGCATTCTTACTCATTGGAAAAATTGCACATAGCTTTGGCTTAAAGACAACTTTTAATCTTTGGAAAAAATTCCTCTTCGGAGTCCTTCATTTTCTATTACTACTTGTAACATCGTGCTCTTGCGAACACATGTTATTGACTTATTCTTTAATGACACTTGCGTGCAAGTGATCCGGTTTTAGTATATGGTTGTTTGTTCGCTTATGGATTCTTAAGATGATGTTGATAGATTATGATGTTATGTTATTTGATATCTATGTATTGACAAATGCTATTGACGATTTTCCCCTGAGTGTACAAGACACTTGACAAATTGAGGATGTTGATGGCATTGATGGACCTCCTTGGACTCTGGATCGAGTCATGGAGTGGATTGTATTGGTTTGGGTATTTTATTTATGTATATGTTCAGGTATATTATGATGTTGTTTATGGATCATTGACAGTGTTTCGTTGATGGATGCAGGCTGGCGATTGCTTGCTAATCACACTCACATAAGGTGTAAAGGGCCATGCACAACAATAAGATATTGAGGGAGAGATGTGGTAGCATTCCTGTCACAGCCTACTAGCACTCTCATCATGGCTCAAATTGTAGGTTAACGATTACTTAGTTCGAGAGATCCATGATGCCATGAGGGCAAACTGAGACAGTCGCTCACGAAGATTCGAAGGGGCACGCAATAAGGCAAGTTCCTTATTCTTTATAAGCCCTTAGTCTCTCACAAGGTCGCCCGAATGGAGTGTTGACTCCAGGGTTTGGACAACTACCAAAACCATTCAAAGGCGAGTGGCACCCTTGGAGCAAAAACTTCGTCTTGAAGAGCACGTCGCGAAATTAAAAAATTGAATCTAAAGGCGAGTGGCACCCTTGGAACACTGGGTGCGTCTTGAAGGACACGTCGCAAAATTTTAAAAAAAAATGAGTCAAAGAATCTAGGTGGCCTAGAAAAATTTGAACGAATGTTAAACCTTGTAAAATCCTGAGCACTTGCTCGATTAATTAATTGATTAATTAATTAACTAAAGAATGAATTTATAAAGCATAATCCCTAAGGGTCTAAGCTTGTGCAAATAAAAATGTAACTAAGCCTAAGTCTAAGATTAGTGAGAAGACTAAAATTTAATTTCATAAATTAAGTATTGAGGGGTGAAGTAAATCCATTTAAGAAATCAATAAAAATAAAACAAATCTAAAGAAGTGATTTAATACACCTTGTGCAAGTAAATACCAATTAAAAATTAAAATAAGAAAGGAATAAAGTGTACAAGAAGGTGTAAGCATAGAAAGGTATCTAAAGTCTAGTCTAACTAGATAACATTCTTATTTTAACTCAACTCTGATGTAGAAAGGCGCCAGTCATAAATGGGAAATAAAGGGAATAAAGGGACAACTAGGAGCACCTTTAGGATGGGTGAGAGAATTTGACATTTAATTAAATTAAAGTGTGGATTTATTGGTGCAACCAATGGAATGGGTGACAAGTGTATGGGGGTAATAATTCCTAATTAAATTTTAAAAAAATGAATTAATTATGAAAATGACAAGTTGACACTAAGGAATTTCTATAAAACAAATGGCTGAGAAGAGGAAGGGATCACACAGGTTATGAGTAAGGTTATGCTACAAAAATTCTGACTAGTTTTACTTGTGAGAGTTGGGATACCCAACTTAAGAGAGAGAGAGAGGTGGCTCTACCTTGTGAGGCGAGATGGGAGCTAGAGTATTATGGTTATATTTATGCATGGCCCCTTTGCAGCTCGAGGGGCTAAGGGGGAAGAATATTACCCCTAACGTTGGTTGGGAGGTACCGGTGAAGTATCAACGGTTAGAAAGTGGACGAAGGAATGGAACACCCATTGCCAAGGATCGTCATCAAGTCTATCTTTGTTGGTCATGATATTTTCTTTTGAGTTGCAATTTATTAAGTTTTCATTGTATTTTCATTTGAATTGTAATGTATTAGGTGCTTATTGTATATATATTTGGTGGCTAATCTCTACGTTATTGATTTCTAAATTGATATTTCATTAAGCATTTACCTCTGTGTTTTGATTATGGAGTGTATTTTTCCTTATACCAATTCACCCTTTTCTCCTGGCGTTAATCCCTCTTAATCTCTGTGTTGATGGGGAGATTACAACCCAACATTTTAATTCCTTGCTCAGCGTATTTATGCACAAATTCTATGCATTTTATTCCTTACAATGATCCCACAACCAATCCTCTCGCAATCAATCTTCTCACAATCATCCTTTTGTCGACCAAGATTTGAATATTATGAATACAATAAGAGGATAAAATCTGTCTGTGGGACTTGAAAGAGGACAAAAACGAAGTGTCGATACCCAAAGAAATGCTATCACTGCATAAACGAGATAAATGAAGATGAATAAGGCATTTCTTTCTCCTCGGTTTCATTCACCGTTCAATAAACTATTGTTGCACTCTAAGTTAGATCTCTCTACTATTTTTGAGGGATTGTTGCAATGATAAATTGATTTTGAAGCAGAGGAGGGTGCCCTGACAAAAAGAGGAATTGTTCCCTTTATCTGGGGGTTAAAATGATTCGCCCAGTGATGAATAAAAGCCTCCAATAGATGGTAATTTCTAGCATCAATGAAAATGCATCCAACCTTCCTTTAGAGTGAGAATGCATTAGCTCAAATTTATTTATTTTATGGGCAACGCACTAGCTGGAACCTGTGATGTGTTGAGCACATTAGTCTGTGATAAGAAATGGTGGTGCCTGTGATTTCTTACTTCAAACTATTTGGGCATTAAACCAACACCCTGTGTGTTGGGAAACATCCCATCATTTCTTTGGCAATCCCTACAATTTTCATTCTTTAAATAATGCCCTGTGTGATTGGGAAGGGAATGCTCTTCGTTTCTCTTTTTTACCTCAACGAAATCATACAAATCTCTACGGTTTTGGTAGCCCAATGGCTCTACGCCTTCACTTCATGCCCAGTTATTCTCTTATGTTGTCTATGTGAATTCCTTGGCCTCCCATGGCATTTTTCCCATCTAAATTTTGCCTAGCAATGAGAAATGGATCTGCGCCTTCACTCTGCCCTTGCCCAGGGATCTTTTTGATCAATGCCCAGGGAATTTTGTGATCATTTTCCCAGCCTGGTATTCAATCCTTTCTTGGCGATTACCCTTGACTTACTTAGTGATTTATTCTCCTTTGCTGGTGATTTTATACATCTTTAATCTCTGCATTTTCATACCATTTCGCCCAGAAATCGTGTCCCTCATGGTGTTTAATTTTTTAATCATCTTTGCCTATGGAATTTGATTTTCTCCCAGATTTAGAGCTTCCTCCTGGTGGTTCTTACCTTGTGTTTCAGCTAATTTATCTCAATGTTTATTTTACTTCTTATTCTTTGTGATTTTCCTTAAAGGGGGACTGTGTTTTTCCTTAACTGTAGTTGTGTTTTTCTTATTCGTGATGCATTGATTTTATCTTTGGAGTGGTGCATTTCCTTTATTGCGATAAGATTTCAATCCTCCCCCTTCTTATGCCTTATAATAAGCTTTTATTAATTGGTGTAATTGAATCTGATATATATAGTTTTATTATATATTTTGTGTTTTATTAAATGTTTGATATCTGAGATATAGGCCCAATATTTTTATTATGTCTCACCTATTGTTTGAAAAAAAATTAGGTCCTCCTGAATAAATTCAAGTAAAAAACTATAGATTTCTCTTGGTGTTGGAATAATGTTGAAGCATGATAAATTAAGTAGTTAAATTTACTTGCACGCCTCGATTAATGTTGAGGTATGACCACTAAAGTAATTAGACCTTTCTTGCGCCTTGATTAACGCTGGTGTATGACGAGATGTGTATTAATTTACTCTTGCGTCCATTAAATTGATGTATGATTGATTGAGTAGATAGATTTTGTTGTGTCGTGAAATAAATTGATAGTTTACTCTTGCGCAATGAATATTTAATGATTGATGAATTATTAAGTTATCAGTTTACTTGGGCCATGAATTTAATATTGTTGTATAACTAGTTAAGTGGGTAGACATCCTTGCACCTTGAAAATAAGGTTGAGAATACTCTTTCACCATTTATTATGTTGATGTATGATTGTTTAAAGTTATTTACTCTTGCGTCATTTATCGTTGATGTGTAAATGATTAAGTAATTGGATTTCATGTGCCTTGCAATAATGACGACGTAAAAATAAAAAAACAATTTAGTAATTCCTTAATCTTGCACCTTGATATAAAGATGGTATATGATGAGTTATGCGATTGATCAATCCTGCGCCATGTTTAATTGATGATTAGGATTGATTGATTGATGAAAGTGATTATCGTTGATGGTATTGATTTATCTAGTTGGTTTGGACTTGATTGTGTTAGTGGGATGTAAACACCTCCTTGTTCCTCAGAACAATCGCCAGCTCTGAGATCTTAAATGGTCAAAATCAATCGGATGAATCTTGGGCTTGAGCGTTTCTTATGTGTCTTGGAGGTCCTAACCTTGTAGGTTAGGTTGGGTAGGCAATATATTTATGTTATCCTGGTGTCATCCTTATGTTACCTTATGTTATCCTTATGTGATGATTTGATTGATTAAAAGTATTGATGATTTTAGTTGATCATGATGAGTTGATCTAGCGTCACCATTTATGATGCTTGTTGATTATGTGTCATTATCTAAATGCGATGATGTGTTGATTATTTGTTGTTACTAATTATGTTGATGCATTGGTTGCGACATCATTTTATTACGATGATGAGTCGCTTGTAATTCTTTTAATTATGATGTCGTTTGATTATGTGTTGTTTGAATTATATGTTGACATTATTTTCCTAATGCTAATTTTTTTTTAACTTATTGTTATTCACTTTTATTAGGCATAATGGAGGGGAAATTAAATATGGTATCATATCGGGTTCAACCTCCAAACTTGGGATCATTACGCCTTCCACTGTATTAAACACTTGATTAATAATTTATCACTACTTAAATTGAATTGTGCCCCTGCACGTAATCACGGTTAGAGGATGTCACAGAGGCAGACGACGTGGTTCTAGGGGAGGAGGCACGACACCTCCAGTAGCATCCATGCCAGAGGGGTCTAACCCCCAAGACGAAGAACAAGTCATTTGACAGGAGTAGATTGTTGTGGGGGATGTGGTTGTGGGGGATGTGGTTTAAGAACTTTGTTATCAAAGGTTGACATATCCACAAACTATGCTAACTGGATAAATGAAGAGAACCCAGTAAATGAAGACATGGACATTGATGATTTGCTTAAGCACTGGAAAGCAAAAAAGAAGACTAAAAGAAATTCATGATGTCATGTAATAATTTTATAAGACAGTTAGATGTACATTATATAGCTGATAATAT
>ML810826.1:260631-281209 GCA_009831015.1 Picea engelmannii
TCCTTTATTGATAAAATTATTTACCAATAGATCAAGTCTATTTGACATAATGATATACCTTTCTTTAGAGTAGGGCCAAGCAGTGTCCATATTAGGAAAAATGGTTTACAATTGAACATATGGAAATTCAATTTCCCTAGTTGTATCTTGAAACAATGGGTATATATATATTCCAATGAAAAACTCATTGGATTTGATATCTCAGTAGGAAATAAAAATACACATAAGCTAGCCTTTTGGCTCAGTTCATCTTCCCTGATACTAACCTAGACATATACATTTCATCTTCCAAAAGAGATCCATATATGATTCATACATAGCCATACAAAATCAATCTAGACAAAACCTAACATAACTAGAATCATCTTTAACCTCCAAGAAAACATAATTCTATATCTACCCCAAGACCTATCAACCAAACATCAAAACATAGACAATTGAGTAGCTTCTAGTAGATTATTGTCCTTGTATTCACATTCCCACAAGAAGCCTTCTAGCATGATGGCTTATTTTGACAACATATCCTATTTTTTATTAAAATCCATGTAGATATGGAAAAATGAGGCCTCCTCGAACATAGATTTTTTCTCCAAGCATAGTGTCATGATTAGCTCCAAAGAGTATGACTCCATCCCCACATATTTTTGGTGAGCCTTGATAAGCTCCATCAAAGAAGTCCCAAGGCTTTGTGAAATCAATACGGGGCTCATGCAATAACCTTTGGGATTTAATATTAATATTAATATCAAAATTGATGCCCAAAATATTTTTTTATTTTTTTTCTAAAAAAATATTGGTCGTCGCATATCTGACAACAACTGTTATATATGCGATGGTTTTGCTATATAAACAACAGAAAGTTGTCGTCGCATATCCGACGACAACTTTTATATATGCCACGGTTTTTCCATATAGAAAACGGAAAGTTGTCGTCGGATATCCGACTACAACTTTTATCTATGCGACGGTTATGCTATATAAATAACGCAAAGTTGTCATCGCATATGCGATGACAATTTTTATATATGCCACGGTTTTTCCATATAGACAATGTAAATTTTTCGTCGGATATACGACGACAACTTTTATCTATGCGACGGTTTTGCTATATAAACAATGGAAAGTTTCCATCGCCTATTCGATGACAACTTCTATTGTTTGCATCGTTTTAGCTACATAAACAACAAAAAAGTTGTCGTCGAATATGCGACGACGGATTCTATTGATGCGTCGGTTTAACTATAAAAGTTGTTGTCGCAATATAGACAAAAAGTTGGTTTGAGATTGTTTGCCAATATCGTCGCTTATGCGACGTTTTCTCAAGCTCGTCGCAAATGCCACGTCACCTAAACCGACGTTTCAGAGACTCCAAATTCGTCGGCATATCAACGACATAACGTCGCATAAGCATCGAAACAACCGTCGCAAAATGGGCCAAATGTGCTAGTGACTTTAGGTGCATGGACCACTTATGATGGCAGTCATTCTATAAATTTCATTGTGTCTGCATGAATTGCAGAGGATTGTGATCAATGTGGATGACTGTTTCCTTTTCGAGAATGTATGATTCCACTCTCGAGATGCCTGCACAATGGATTACATTTTTTCATAGTTGGGTTATATGTGAACAACATCAGATAGTGTTTCACTATGACAGACCATCATATGCACATGTTGAGTGAGGAATGCAGCGATAAAATAATTTGAAGCATTTGTCTCAATCTCGAATGGATTTTCTAGATCAGACAGAATAAGGATTAGTGTTGAGCAGAGGCGAAATTTCAAATCCTCGAATTATTTATTTTGTGACACAACCCAAACAAACTTGGCCTTGAATCCACCCTTGGTCACTTGGCTTAGGGCCCAAGAAATATGAGAGAACCCCAAAACAAACCTTTGGTAGAAGTTGGAAAGGCTCGCGAAGTTGTCAAGCTCAGTCAATGTTTTCATGGTTGGCCAATTGCAGATGACTTGGATCTTGGTTGGATCCACATGCACACCTTTCTCATCCACAATGTTCCCAAAATATTGGATTCCTGCATGTCGAAGGAACACTTCTCCAAATTTGCATATAACTTGTGCTCTCCCAAGGACCCCAAGACCTGTCGAAGGTTCTTCAAATATTCCTCCCAGGTTTTGATAAATATGAGGATTTCATCCAGATATATGACCACAAAGGAGTTTGTGAATGGCTATGATATATCATCCATCATTCGCATGAATGTGGTTAGGGCATTAGTAGAGACAAAAGTCATGACCAACCACTCGAAGAGACCTTATTTAAACTTGAAGGTTCTATTTCATACATTAGTTTTCTCAATTAACACCTGGTTGTATCCTGACTTCAGATCAATCTTACTGAAAAACTTGATTCCCTTGATTTGATCTATAATATCAACAATCCAGGTGATTGGGTACTAGTTCTTTACTATGATATTGTTCACGCCTTTGTAATCATGCATCCATGTCCCATCCTTATTTGGTACCCGAACAATTGGTCTCCCACAAGGTGAGGATCTTGGTATGATGTGTCCCTTCAAAATTAGCTCTTGGATTTGGCATTTGATTTCTTCATTCTCCATAATAGAACTCATGTATATAGGGTTGTTAGGAAAAGGAGCACCGGGTGTTAAATCAATTGAGTGCTTTACCTGATAGTGTAAAGACACCCCAGTAGGTGAGGAAAATATGTCTTTGTGCTCTTCTACTATATTTTCCACCTGTTGTTGTTGTGTAGACAGACCTTGTGCAGATGTTTTGGCGATTGCAGTGACCTTCCATTCACCTTTTGACCAGACCATAAACATGACAAATCTCTTGGTCTGAGAAACCACCTTTCTACACTGCTTCATAGAGATCAAAGAGATCATGGCATTTGGGGTTGCCTTTGATACCCTATAGATTTGACCTACCACAGTAATAATGACACTACGGGGCCTAGATTCATAAACAACACGATGCTTCCACAAATATGGTTTTCCTAAGAGAACATCATAAAATTCAAGGGGGAAACATCACACAATACCTTGTCTTTGGATATTTTGATGTTGTACTGCAAGTGACATTGATGGTTGACATGGATGTCTCATTCTTTTCTAAGCCAATTGATGGTGTATGGTCGAGGGTGCAGCCTCATTGTTAGTTTCAACCTCTTGATGACCTATACTAATATTAGGTTCTTATGGCTACCACTGTCGACAATGAAATGAAGTGGGGTCTCCATAACCCACATCTATGAGTGGAAGAGGCACTCTTCTTCACCAGGATCCTCTGGCTCCTCTAGTTGGACTTTTGTGGTGGAAATGGTGACATTGGGTTCTATGTCAATGATTTGTTTTCCCTTATCTGGTTCTGAATTAGATTATGATTCAACATCTGACTCTAAGGCTTTCATATCGAAAAACAATAATTGATTGGAGTGGCATTCATCAGTATTGTGCCAAGGGAATTTGTGGAACTTGCACCACTTTCCATTGTCCTTCTTCGACTTCCCATTACCCTTCTTTGCTTGTGACTTGAACTAGTTATCATGGGTATGGCCATCCTTTCTTTGTCCTTTGCTATAGGATTTAGGACTGCCTTTATCGTTCTTCTGTCATGATGGGTTTGTAGAACTGAAATCCCACTTATTCTTTTTCTTGAACTTTTGCTTGATCGTGAAAACATATCAGTAAGTGGATCCCAATGAGGATATGTCTAGGAACTCCATATCTATTTAGATGTACCTATGTAGGCCACTATGCTACTTCAGAACTAGTTTATGCTCGGAGTCTTCAAAACCAATCTTTGTGTGGAAGGTATGGAAGATGTTGGTGTACTCTAGCACCGTCTGGTCTCTCTTCTGACGTAGAGTTGTCCATCTTTTGTATTGGTTATCATGGTTTCCAACAGGGTAGTACTTCTCCTTGAGGGCATGAAAAAATACTCCCAAGTGGGTCCTGGCCCAAAAATTGCATACTCATCTCCGACATGATTCTCATAGTAAATCTCCCACCAATATTTGACATGGGGAAGGGATTTAAGGAACGTGAAGGTGATTTTTTCACTATTGGAAAAATTTTGGACAAAGAAATAATCCTCTAGTAGACTTAACCATTTTACCAAACTGTCATCATCTATATGGCCTTGAAATAAAGGAATATCAAAGTTAACTTGTACCTTGAAGGGAATCACACCTCCAAAGTGACTGTTGGTTGAAGGTGCCTCCATTATTGTTGGCACCCATCGAAGGATCTTGGCGAAATTATCCATCATCTTGTTCCTCTATTGTGCAAGGGATTCCTTGAGCAACAATTTGATAAGATCTTGTGCTGAGTCGTCTCTCTTTTCTTCTGTCATGGGAGGTTGGTTGGCTTGGAGAGAGTAGTTTTCCTCAATAGAAACTAGCTCAATACCCAACTCTCTATACCTCGACCTCGTCAGGGACATGCACTAAGAAATGACAAGGACCAGGCTGCTCTAATACCACTGATCTAAATTATATTGACAAAAACATGAAGGTAGAGATATAACAAGGAGACACACAATGATATTGTAAGAAACATAGTAATATAGTTAAACTCAAATTCTATTAAGGATTGTTTGGAATACAAAAAGACTATAAAATGAAAAGCACATAAGCTATCTATAATGGAGGTAGCTTATCCCTAAAGAGAGATGTGTTGGCTATGCTCATTCACTAGAAGTTTTACAAAGAAGTTGAAAAGGCCTTTTAATATAAAGAATAAATGAGAAAACCCTACACATCCAAAACCCTAACCCCAGAAGATGAAACACCAAAAGGTTTGTGGGCCCTTATGTGGTTAGTTGATACGTCAACTTTTTGGGGCATAAATTTTGCATACGATCTATGTTTGTGGTGCTCGGTAGCTCATCGTAAAGGTCTAGTTGAGAAGTACACTTTCCAAATGGCCTAACATCTTACTTCGGCTACATGCTAGGAACTGATGCACCAAAAAAACATCGTTTAGGACCTAAAACTAGCCCCAAAAGTTTGGGACCCAAAAAAATGTAGAAAAAATTCCAAGATGTGGAACCATTATGAATTAGTGGAATAGGTGGGTGGCCATCAGTATCCACTTGGACCAAAGAACAAAGAAAAAAAACGAATTTAGAGATCTGGAACCTTGTGTGCATCGAGTGTGTTGAGTTTCTTGGTCAAATGTCTTTGGAGAGCAGTTGGTGTATCAATCCCTTGGAAACATTAGATATCCAAAATTGCATATCACTTGGGAATAGTAGGATCCAATATAAATGATGCCCCAAGGAATTATAGACTGTTGAGGAATTATAAGGTCACCACAAATCTATCCAACGATCTCCTTTTGGTAATCTACTCACCATTGTATGTGTTTACTATTTTGATTATAGATTGGCATGACAGGATGCCCTTCCTACTGGTGTTGGTGTTTTTGAGGATATACTATCAAGATATCCTTCCACTTTTCGTTCATGTGTCCTTACATATGAGGAATAATTTTAACTATTTTTAGGGGCTTCCAAAGAAACCACAAAGAAAGTGATCCCTATCATTAAACATGAGAAAGCTAGAAGCATGGGATTATATTTTTAGAGGCTTCCAAAGAAAGCATAGAGAAAGAGATCCCTCTCATTAAATGTGAGCAAGCTAGAAGAATGAGATTACATTACCATTGCGTTGGAAACAAAATTTTGAAATTAATTATGGTAATTTTACTTTATGGTAAGATGTAGAACCAAGAGAGATATTGTGTATATAATATACAAATCACTCATCCTCCCTCACTCAAATTAGTATAGTATATTCAATTTTCCATTCAGTAAGTACAATCAATCAAGCACTTCATAACCAAATGATTTGTTTGCTAACTAGTTTATCAAGTCATTCCATAGCTATTTTTGTTGAAGTTATAATCATTGCTACCTGAACTATGTTGTTTTAATATGAGTTTATTAACTTTATATGAAAACTGAATTACAAATAAGATGGTATCCATTAGCATTAACCTTTCATAAAAAATTCAAACGAAGAAGCTTCATAGCCATAAACAAACTTATGTGTTTGTCGATAAGAATGGGTGAAATCTATTTTTACAAGGATTCATATCCATGCACTCATTTAAAGTGTAAAACTCATTTTCCTATAGAAAAGTATTTTCAATGGATTCACATTAATTGAAATAAAAAATCAAATAATGTAATATTTTCAATGGATTTACCAGGATCCTCTTGTTCCTCTAGTTGGACTTTTGTGGTGGCGATGGTGACACAAGGTTCTATGTCAATGATTTGTTTTTCCTTATCTGGTTCCAAATTAGATTCTGAGCCAGCATCTGACTCTGAGGCTTTCATATCGACAAACAATAACTGATTGGAGTGACATTCATTAGTATTGTTCCAAGGGATTTTGTGGAACTCGCACCACTTTCCACTGTCTTTCTTCAACTTCCTGTTACTGCTCTTTTCTTGTGACTTGGACTAGTTGTCTTGGGAATGGCCATCCTTTATTTGTCCTTTGCTCTAGGATTTAGGACTTCCTTTATCGTGCTTTTGTCGTGATGGGTTTGCAGAACTGAAATCCCACTTATTATTTTTCTTGAACTTTTTCTTGATCTTCAAAACATATCGGTAAGTGGATCCCAACGAGGATATGTCTAGGAAATCCATATCTATTTGTATGTACCTATGTAGGCCACTATGGTACTTCAGAACTAGGTTATGCTCGAATTATTCAAAACCAAGCTTTGTGCACAAGGTATGGAAGATGTTGGTGTACTTTTCCACCGTCTAGCCTCTCTCCTGACATAGAGTTGTCCATCTTTTGTATTGGTTATCATAGTTTCCAACAGGGTAGTATTGCTCCTTGAGGGAATGAAAAAAATACTCCCAAGTGGGTCCTGGCCCAAAAAGTGCAGACTCATCTTCGACATGTTTCTCAAAATAAGTCTCCCACCAATCTTTGACATGGGGAAGGGCTTTAAGGAACGTGAAGGTGAATTTTTCACTATCGGAAAATTTTTGGACAAAGAAATAACCCTCTAGTAGACTTAACTAGTTTACCAAAACATCGTCATCTATATGGCCTTCAAATAAAGGAATATCAAAGTTAACTTGTACCTTGAAGGGAATCACACCTCCGAAGTGACTGTTGATTGAAGGTGCCTCTGTTATTGTTGGCGTCCGTCGAAGGATCTTGGTGAAATTATCCATCATCGTGTTCCTCTATTGTGCAAGGGATTCCTTGAGCAACAATTTGATAAGATCTATTCCTGAGTCATCTCTCTTTTATTCTATCATGGGAGGTTGCTTGGTTTGGCGAGAGAATTTTTCTACAAGAGAAACTAGCTCGAGACCCAACTCTCTATACCCCGACCTCGTTAGGGACATGCACTAAGAAACGACAAGGAGTAGGTTGCTCTAATACCACTGATCTAGACTATATTGATAACAACATGAAGGTAGAGATATAATAAAGAGACACACAACGATGTTGTAAGAAACATATAAGTAATATAGTTAAACTCAAATTCTATTAATGATTGTTTGGAATACAAAAAAACTATAAAATGCAAAGCACGTAAGCTATCTATAATGGAGGTATCTTATCCCTAAAGAGAGAGATGTGTTGTCTATGTTCATTCACTAGAATTTTTACAAAGAGGTTGAAAAGACCTTTAATATCAAGAATAAATGAGAAAACCCTATACATCCAAAACCCTAACCCAGAAGATGAAACACCAAAAGGTTTGTGGGCCCCGATGTGGTTAGTTGATACGTCAACTTTTCAGGGGCATAAATGTTGCATACAATCTCTATTTGGGGTGCTCGGTAGCTCATTGGAATGGTCTAGTTGAGAAGTACACATTCCAAATGGCCTAACATCTTCATTTGGCTACATGTTAGGAACTGGTGTGCCAAAAAAACATCATTTAGGACCTCAAAATGGCCCCGAAAGTTTGGGACCCAAAAAAATGTAGAAAAAATGCCAAGATGTGAAACCATTATCAATTAGTGGAATAGGTGGGTGGCCATCAATATCCACTTAGACCAAAGAACAAAGAAAAAAAAACAAATTTAAAGATCTAGAACTTTGTGTGCACCGAGTGTGTTGAGTTTCTTGGTCAGACGTCTTTGGAGAGAAGTTGGTGTATCAATCCCTTGGAAAAAATAGATATCCAGAACTGCAGATCACTTGGGAATAGTAGGATCCAATGTAAATGATGCCCCAAGTAATTACATACTATTGAGGAATTATAGGGTCACCACAAATCTATCCAACGATCTCCTTTTGGTAATCTACTCACCATTGTATGCATTTAATATTTTGACTATAGATTGGCATGACATTATGCCCTTCCCACTGGTGTTGGTGTTGTTGAGGATATACTATCAATATATCCTTCCACTTTTTATTCATGTGTCCTTACATATGAGGAATACATTTAACTATTTTTAGGGGATTCCAAAGAAACCACAAAGAAAGTGATCCATATCATTAAACATGAGCAAGCTAGAAGCATGGGATTATATTTTTAGGGGCTTCCAAAGAAACCACAGAGAAAGAGATACCTCTTATTAAACATGAGCAAGCTAGAAGAATGGGATTACATTTCCATTGCGTTGGAAAGATAAATTTGAAATTAATTATGGTAATTTTACATTATGGTAAGATGTAGAACCAAGAGAGATATTGTGTATATAATATATAAATCACTCATCCTCCCTCACTCAAATTAGTATGGTATGGTCAATTTTCCATTCAGTAAGTACGATCAATCAATCACTTCATAGCCAAATGATTTGTTGGCTAACTAGTTGATCAAGTCATGCCATAGCTATTATTATTAAAGTTATAATCTCTACTACCTTAACTATATCGTTTTAATATGAGTTTATTAACTTTATATGAAAACCGAATTACAAATAAGATGGTATCCATTAGCATTAACCTTTCATAAAAAATTTAAATGAAGAAGCTTCATAGCCATAAACAAACTTATGTGTTTGTCGATAAGAATGTGTGAAAATTATTTTTGCAAGGATTCATATCCATGCACTCATTTAAAGTGTAAAATTCATTTTCCTATAGAAAAATATTTTCAATGGATTCACATTAGTTGAAATAAAAAATTAAATAATATGTGTGTGTGTGTGTGTGTGTGTGTGTGTGTGTGTGTGTGTGTGTGTTGATGATATTGTTCTTATGGCAAAGAATCCTTATGACCTAAGTATGCAACTAATAACCCTCANGAGAGAGAGAGAGAGAGAGAGAGAGAGAGAGAGAGATGCAGTGTCAATAGTTGAGTTGTGACACATGAGGGGGTCTACAATTTACTAAATTCTAACACTGCATATATATATAGTCATTTATCTTGGTCTTTTTTACTTAGCTCACTTAAATTTATCAATTTTGGTCATTTATCCCTTGAAAAAAACTGTGGTGACCAAATGTTTTGGTCTCGTGGTCACTTATCTCTTGTACTAGTGGATGAAGAACCAATCAATGGCAATGTGATATGGGATGAAGAAGTAGCAAATCTTGTTAATGGTATTGGAGACACAAGTCTCTTTGATGTTAACTTAGAGACTATCGTTGATAGGCCTTGTGGAGAGAAGGGGTTCCTTGATGAAGCGGTGCTTGTTCATGATGCTATCCCACCTTTTGGAGATTGCATCGTATCATCTAGTGAACCAATTGGTTTTGATGAGGGTAGTGTTCTTACAATGGAAAACAAAACATAAAATCAATGGTGGGACATACGATGCCACCATGATGGATATGAAGAAAGGCCTTCAGCAATGCAGAACTTGAAGGATCGGTTATTGGTCATAGAGGAGAAAATTTTACAAGTGTTGACAAGGGCATATGGTGCTCATAAGTTCATTGATGGTCTTATGTGGAAAACCCAAATGGAGGAGAGACAAAAAGGAGTTGCAGGTGGAGTCATTAGTGCTCAATTGCACATAATCAAAGAAGCACTAGAGCAGATGAAATCAGATTACTTGCAGTTGTTCATGGATAGGGACCTTCCTCTCAATTGTTTTGAAGATAAGGAAAGGGAGGTTGAGGAGATTTGTTACTAGTTGGGTTTGGCACACTCCTCATCACTTAAAGCAGAGACTCCATCATATTTGGTAGTCATGAAACATGAGGCCATGAGTGGTCCCCGTGATTTGAGGGAGGAGCCCCTTGCGACAATCCAGCATGAGGAGCATTTAGAGTTGCAGGTACTTGAGGAGAGGTATGACGCATAGGTTTTTGACTATGCTCTTATTTTTCATTGTGGGGATCATGAGCCATTTCTTTTGGAGATATTATTAAATCTCAAGGCTTATCTATGGAGGAGATAACAGAGAACATTCCTTGTGGACCAGCCAGTAAGGAAGTATATGCATCCATCTATTGGATGGACAATTATATGACAGACATGGGCATGCTCTAGGATACATGTTCAGGAAACACCAGTAGAGTGATGGATATAGTATCATCTACAGGATACATGATGGTCCAGGATGATTCAGTGAAAGGATGCAGTATGCACGGGTATTCATTGGCACACGGTGATGTACAGTGGAGTTTTGGAGCGTTTCTTCCACGGGGACCTCTTGATAGATTCCTCCCACATACCATTGAGTTGAGGTTACCCAGGATCGGTGAATGGATTGGTGAGCCTCAGGGAGCAACATATCCCTTGATGATTGATCTTCATTTGGGATATCTTCATATGAGGGCCAGGGAGAAATATAGTCACAGATTTGCTTCCAGACTTCATTATGATTTTGTGGTCATGCCCTTGGGATCGACGAACGTTCTAGTCATTTTCTACTCTTTTAGGTAGTGCCATAGGCATCTATTGTTTTTATTTGATTTCCTCATTAAATAAAGAAGGATATGGAAGATTCACCTGAATCAGTTGGGTGAGACAGGTGGCATTATGACCATGACAGAGGTATTTCATTTGGACCATATGATCAGTGCATAAGAGGAGATCTAGACTCTATTGGATCGGTTCATAGATATTTCAGTAGGATTGGGGAGTGATGTAATTCTAGTTTGGTGGTGGGATCCTGACATTCATCGAAGTGATAGATTGCTTCATATGATGAGGGTTATCAACAGCGTCATGTCAGTGATTGGTCTGTGTCATTATGGGGATGTTGTGAGAGGAGATGTTAAACCTTATTCTATATGGAAATATGGATTTTCCCTCACGATACCCAGGATCAATTCTATCCATGGATTGTTATGCTTCGACGTCACCGAGATGCCTTGGCAAGACATGATCCAGGATAGTGAGTTTAGTCCTTTTAGGGAGTTCATCTTGGGAATCTAAGAGAGGAGAGCACGGTTTAAGCATGGTGGTCAGACAATTATGATCATAGGGGTGTAGCGTTGTGTTGATGCTTGAATCTGTTAGGACCGAAACAGCAACCTCATGAGGATACAAATCCCCCTGTGTTTTTATAGAGGTGGTACTCCTCTATTGTGATTTTAGTGGGACTATAAGTCTTCAGAATGTGGGACTTTTAAATAATTTCGTCGTGGTACTCAAAGAAAAAGTAAAGATGCAAAAACATAAAATGTTTTTATTTTGTTTTAAAGAAAGTTCCTGAGAATGGACTAGGAACCACACACATTCACACATTTAAAGTAAATAAGAAAAATTTCCTCATATCCATCATAGTTGGGCTAAATATTTTTTATCACATAAAAATAAAAGAAAATGATCTGCATGCATAAGAGATCTTTGACAGATTGATACATGGGCAGCTCAAACAAAGATAATGATAGATCAACCTCAAATACTTTATATTCAAAAAACTGGGTTACAAAGTACAGTCGAGATTGTTTCCAAATTAGCTCTCTTGAAATTTCTAAACAATATATAGTTTATTACATATTCTCTGAAATTTAAATGTGTTTGTCATAAAGACTGGGATTGGGGCTCCCGCGGACCATATATATAAGAATGAAGTTTGTAGAAGGAAGAAAGTGGGCGGTTGAAGACAGCAAGACCTGGTAAGAAGAAAAAGGAAATTATTTGTCTTCAGTTAAACCTTTCTATTTAAAGAGGTCGACTAACTAGATGAAGAACTCGATAAAGAAAGAAGGATGTGGTCAATATGAACTTACTATGATGGTATCTCATGTGTTCATTTGCTTGTTGAGGTCCTTTTATCGTTTTCATCGACGGTTACAGGAACCGTCTCAACTGCCTTTTTCCCTTCATCGGTCAGTTTGTCGATAGCTTTTTTAAACCACTCTTCGATGTAGCTTCTCATTGGTGCCACATTGATTTCATGCCAGATTTTTATATTGAAAATATCCCCCTCCAAGTCCCTTAGATCAATGGAAATATTATGCAAAGCTTCTTCAATATCTTGATTTTTTATTGAATAATCCACTAGCTAGTTAACTACGTCATCTTCATTATACTCAAGAATGCCATAGAACTTTTCAAATAATAATCCTTTAAAGATATCAACCTGATCGTCAAAGGCTTTCTTGGTTAGGAACAACAAGTTGAGAATCAATTTGGGGTCTTGGACCTCATTGGTTCTCTCGGCTAGGTCTATCTCATTCAACCTTTTGAATAATTCTTCTCTCTTGGTTATGGCTTGGTTTTACGCTTGGACAATGATAATCAAGTTTTTAACCTTTTCCTTCCAGCATGTGTTCATATGTTTTATGGTTCGGAGAAGGGAGATCCCCCTCTCTTCTTCTCAACTCCGTCATATTGGTAACTTTAAAACCGAAGGGTACGACTGCGTCAAGGTAAAAACCTTCTTCATTTTTCAAATCCACATGTAAATATTCATTGAAATCATGTGCCCTCATTCCAAAAGAAACCATGTGCTTTGACATCTTCCAAGCTTCTGTAATGAGTTCCATTCTTTTCTTAATGTTCTTCTCCACATAACGACTAGATGATGTGAGTAGGCTTGAGGATCCTTTCCCTTTAGATGTAGGTATAGTAGGCCCAATCATTTCAAAAGGAATAGAAGGTACTGGGAGAGTCATTAAAGCTTCTTCCAATTCTTTGACTCTTTCCTTTAACCTGGCATTCTCTACTTCAAGGCCTCCAGTAGAATCGTCTAGAGCATCTCCATTTGCTCGATGAATTTGGGAAATTTAAGAAGGCAACATGTTTCGTAAGTTAACCCCTAAACGACATTTACCCTTTTTATTCTTTACATTTATTTTCTCAATAATTAAATTTTTGGAATCGTTGTCAAAAACAGCGCTCTGAAATACAAAAGACTCTTATTCATCGAAGGTCGCGCTCTCAAATATTTCCATCAGAGGATTTTGGTGAGTCATGTCCTCTAGCATATCGGTTTTGGCGAACACTTTTTCCATGTCAATATCGAGTTCCATATCTTCGAGGGAGAGGTCGTGGATGTCGCTTTCGACTCGAGGTTCTTGCTCTTCTTGTACAATATTTTTTCTTTTCTTCCTCAAGGGAAGTTTATGGGAGCTTTCAATTTTTCCCAAAGGAGGGTTCTTATCTCCTCCTCCGCTTGAAGACATGTGGGTCACTTTCTTAATTGGGTGGGTCGTTGGAGCACTGCTCTGAGATGTTGTACTTTTTGGAGTCATAGTTGGGGATTGGGCACTCTTCTCGTTGGGACCTTTTCCTTTCTGTTTGTATGAATCATTGGTGATGATTATTGTTTCTAGGTCGCTAGTGTCACGAGAAGTAGTACGTGATTCATTATCTCTGCCTTCAATAAGAACAGTATTAATAAAACAATTGTTCAAACCAATTGCTAGTATATGTTCTACAAAAATTCCGCTAGGATCGAACCCTTTTATCCTTTCATCATATCTTAGATTCAGGCTGTGGAAGTGGCCTGCAAATTCATAAATCTTGTTCATATTTTGAATATGAATTCCCCAACCTTCCGAGGCAGAGGTATGAATTGTTTTTTTTCTCTTTTCATGGAAAAAATGCAACCAATAATTGTACTGCCTTGCTACTTCAATAACAAACATTTTGTCAGATATGTGGCATGGAAGGAAGGAAGGATTTTCCTTGCAACCAAAAATCCTTATGACATTGTAATTCTCCATTTGTTCCAGTGTCCCTTTCCTATCCGAGAACTTACTCGCTTGGTCAGACATCCAGGGGAGTCTTTTTTAAACAACAAACCTTTAAAAACTCAGACAAAGTCATTAAAAACTTCATAAAAATGTTGGGAGGCTTTGTGCCTCCATAATGTTTGATACCAGAAGGTTACCAAGTCGAATTCACGGTTTACCTTCTTACACACAAATAATCTCGGAAACTGACAGCAATGTGTATCGCGAAAACCAAATAAGAGGACATAAATAATTTTTTCTCCTTTTTATATTGTGACAATTGGGAAGAGATTTCAATGGAAATCAACTTGCCCCAATCGAAGATGGCCTATTCTTTGACCGTGAAGTATAAAATGTAAAGAATCATGCAAGAAATTTTGGTTGTAGTTTCTTGTCTTGTTACCCTCGTGAAAAGCCAAGCAATTTCTCGGAAAGGATTTTTAAATGAGACAACCTGCAATCTCTTGATGTCCTCGGGGACGGTCGTTGGGTTCTCCAGGAACTCAAGTAAGAGGTCGAACCCATTGTCATGATTCTTTAATAATTCTCTGCAATTTTCACCCTTGAAGGTAAGCGTTGGCTCGAAAAGTCTCAACATCTTACGAAATACCCGAGGTGACAAAGAGGCAGGGGAATGGTCCCATAATTGAATGATCTATTTGCTTGGAATATATCTCTCGATGCACCAGGAGACCAACTCCTTACAGTCGAAAACCTGTAGGATGCAGCCTGCACGAGTGATTCTTGACGTCCATATTACTTCCTTTTGGGAAGAAGGGGATGAATAGTAAGAATATTCTTTGGACCACTGAAAGTTCTGGTCCTCATGCCCAAAAAATTTCAATGTATCTCCACAGAACTGTTGTCGAGTTGCTTCCATAAGTTGATGGAAATGTTCCTTTGCTCCAGATAATGTTTAAAATGAATGCTTGAGAGGGATAATATAATCCTCTGCAAATCCCGGTTTAATGCATTTTATAGGAGATCTCCTCGAGCCCTTCGTTTATTAATGACAATCTTTATAGAACCCGGATGATGAGTTGTTAGAATTAAATCATACTAAATGTGTATTGGGAAACACACGAAAGTGGTGGGGACAGTCGAGAGCGAAAAAGGATTTGAGTATTTTGTGAACCCGAGAACCCGCAACTGTAGAAGGTCGAAAAATGACTAAGTGTTGTAACGCGATCAGTCAGACTTAACAAAGGAGGAATGAGATACTTGGAAGCTTGGGGAGTCTGGGGGTCAAAATGTATATTGCGGATCTTATGGATGAAAAATGTGTATCATGTAACATGGGGTACGAGAGTTTGAGCCCGCTAACCCAGGAACCCACAATTGCAAAATCGGCTAAGTATAGGATAGCGCGGTGGTCAGTCCGACTTGTGATGTGAGGATTTGGATGGAGATGAGGGTCTGCAAGTCTGCCAACTCAGGAACCCTTCGTTCTAAAAAATGACTAAGTATAGAACTAGAAAGGGAGAGTAGAAGGGATAAAGAAAAAAAGGGAAAACCAATAAGTATAGAAGGGGGAAAAGAAAGGGAGAAAATAAGTTGGGAAATTAGAAAAGGGAAGGGAAATTTCAGAAGCAGGAATTGATCTCAACAACAGGCTCCAACTAGTCTAATCTAGAGTGCTTCAAACGTTTTATGTATGGACGACCTCTCCTTGGCCTTGTTCCAAAGTAGAACCATCTCTCCCTTCTGGAAGTTCTTCATAGTTGTGCTTTGATCAAAATATATATTGATGCTTTGTTTCCTTTGAGAAGTTTGATTCAGGGATTTTCTTCGTTCCTCTTCCAACTTCAGCAACTGGTTGATTATCCTCTATATGGGTGAACTATTTTTTGTATCTTTAGTATTAACCACAGAGATCAATGCATTGAGCTCGAGACTAATCAGAATTTTCGCCTATTTCCCATAAACCAATAGATATGGAGACAACCCTGTGCTATCCTTCGGGGTCGTTTTTCTTGCCCATAATGCATCAATCAGCTTCAGATGCCAATACCTTTGGTTGTTATCGACAGTTTTCTTCAATATATGCACAAGTGTTTTGTTTTTGGATTCATCAAGGCCATTACCTTGTGGATAATAATTCGACGATTGACCCATGATGATTCCATATTGTCATTAAAACTTCGTGAAATTTGAACCGATGAAGATCAAACCATTGTCTGTGATAAATTTATTAGGGACACCAAATCTCAACATAATGTTGTCTTTGAGGAATTTAGTCAGTTCTTTAGCATCAACCTTCTTTAGCGCCACCGCTTCTGACCATTTTGTGAAATAATCAGTAGTTGTTAGAATGTACATATGCCCCTTGCTAGACTTTGTATTAATCGGCCCAACAACATCAAGTTCACATTGGGAAAATGGTTGTTCTACCACAATGGGTTGCAAAGGCATCGCATATTTCTTCATTTTTCCTGAAAATTGTTGGCGTGACAAAGACTTCCTTATTGTGGCATACGAAACTATGAAGATTGATGGCCAGTAAAATCCTACTCTGATTATTTTTTGAGCAGTTGCAGTAGGTGCAAAGTGTCCACCACATATTCCCTCATGGAATTCTTTGATAAGTTCTTAATCCAGATTATTTTGAGAATGGCATGAAGATAGAAATATAATCGAGATATAACAATGAAATACACAAAAATATAGAAGAGAACACAAAAATACAGTGAAACCCAACTTCTATTATTGAATAAGATAGAAAAACATTGTAGAACACAAACTGGAAAAATGGGGTAGCTTATCTCTGAAAAGAAAGAGATGTTGGCTACGCTTCATTCACAAGAAGCTTTACATCACACTCCATTGCATGCTTAAAGGGCCTCCTTCACCTCAATTATATATGAGAGAGTGAGAGGAGAACAATTCCCGTGATGCATGTGGGGTAAATTGGACTAAGTTTATAAAATGCCATAGGCATGTAAAATACTAGTACTTCACGAGCGGTCACCCATCCCAGTACTACTCTAGCATGAGTGCGCTTAATTGCAAAGTTCTAATGGGATCTGATGCATTAACACTATGTTGTAGGCATGTACATAAAACCATTACATGATGTCTGTAATTAACAAATGAAGATGACATTACATTCCATTCCACATCAAAAGGGTGAATGTCATGGTTTATCAAAACCACAGGCTCAAAATGGTGATTCAATGGAAAAGGTGGATGGCCACCAAGATCCATCTGGATCATTCCCCCCCCCTTAGGAAGCAATGTCCATTGAGTTGAGTGCTCGGGGAAGAGGGAAAAGCGTTTGTAGAATCTGCATCTTGATGAGATGCTTGCGTTATTGGAGAAGTTGTGATTCTTATCTTTTTGAAGGTTGTCACAAACCTGTGGCTCGAAGGGTTTGACCTTTTTAACCAGTTTGGCTACATGAGATGTCTGTGTAGAAAGAATATTTGCACTTTGTTGTAGTCTTGTCGAACTTATTTTGTTGGATAGAAGGTGCTTGGGCCAAGGGTGTAGTGGTTGTAGTATCCTTATGTTAACCATTTGAACAGATTGTGAAGAAGCTAAATTTTGTAGTATGAGATACTACCTTGCGGCACTGTTTAGGTGGGACATTAGTCGGAACCACCTCTTATCCTATAGAGATGACCCCCTAGAGTAACAATGACACTATGGGATTGAGACTCATAGATAGCATGGCGCTTCCACATATATGGTTGGCCCAAGAGAACATCACAAACATCCAGCGGGGCAACATCACATAATACCTCATCCTTGAAGGGATGGATGTCGTATGACAATCGGCACTGCTAGCTGACACGGAGATCTTGACCCTGGAGATGCCACCCGATGTTGTATGGTTGCGGGTGTGGTGTTCTTAGCAAATTCAACTGCTTGACAACCTCTACTAAGATGATGTTCTTTTGGCTTCCGCTATCAACAATAAAATGCAGTGGGGTCCCCTTCACCCACATCTGTGAATGGAAGTGTCTCTCCCCCTCCTCATGATCCTCTTTTGGTTGGATTGTTGTAGTTGCGACAGTAGCAATGGGTTTTGCATCAATGATATGTCTCCTTTTATTATTTTCTAAATTAGGGTCCAAGTCGAGGTTCAACTCTTTTCTTTGAGCTCGGCCACCAATGACTGTATTGAGCGATATTCATGTTGTGCCAAGGGTTGTTGTGGAACTCACACCACTTTCTGGTGTATTTATTAGACTTCTTGTTACCCTTCTTTGCTTACATCTGGGATTGGCTCTCTTGAGGTTGGCCTTCCTTGCTCTGTCCATGCTTCTCCCACTTACTCTGCTGGTTGAATTTCTGCTCAATTTTGACTGCATATCGATAAGCAACTCCCAGTGAGGAGATGTCCAAGAAATCCATCTTTGTGTGTATGTACCTATGTAGACCACTGCAGTACTTCAAAACCAAGTGCTGCTCAGAGTCTTTGATACCCAGCTTTGAGCGCAAGGTATGAAAGATGTTGTTGTACTCTAGCATTGTCTGGAATCTTTTCTGACACAGAGTTGTCCATCTCATGTATTGTTCATCATAGTTTCTGAAAGGTTAGAACTCATCCTTTAGGGAATCTACAAAGGTCACCCAAGTGGGTTCTCTCCCAAAAAGTGTAGATTCATCTGTGGTGTACCTCTCCTAGTAACCTTCCCACCAAGCTCTGACATGGGGAAGGGATTTAAGTAGTGCGAAGGTGATATTTTCACTATTGGAAAAATTTTGGACAGAGTAATAACCTTCTAGCAGATTCAAACATTTTTCTAGAGCATCTGCATCTATCTAGCCTTCAAATAAGGGGATATCAAAATCGAATTGTACCTTGAATGGTGTCGCACTTGCAAAATGGTTTCTTGTTGAAGATGCCTCGGCTGCCACCATCGGTAGTCTTCAAAGGATTTGAGCGAAGTTGTCCATCATCTCGTTCCTTTGTCGCACGAGGGCTTCCTCGAGCAACGTCTTGAAAGGATCTCTTGCTCTTTCATCTCTCTTTTCTTCCACCATGGGAGGTCGCTTGTGCTGGCGAGAGTGGTTTTCCTCAAGAGAAACTAGCTCGAGACCAAAATATCTATACCCTAACCTCATTAGGGACCTGCTCTGAGAAATGACAAAGAGCATACTGCTATGATACCACTAATCCGGATTATTTTGAGAACGACATGAAGATGGAAATATAACCGAGATATAACAATGAAATACACAAAAATATAGAAGAGAACACAGAAATATAGTGAAACCCAACTTCTATTACTGAATAAGATAGAAAAACATTGTAGAACACAAACTGGAAAAATGGGGTAGCTTATCTCTGAAAAGAAAGAGATGTTGGCTACGATTCATTCACAAGAAGCTTTACATCACACTCCATTGCATGCTTAAAGGGTCTCCTTCACCTCAATTATATATGAGAGAGTGAGAGGAGAACAATTCCCATGATGCATGTGGGATAAATCGGACCAATTTTATAAAATGCCATAGGCATGTAAAATACTAGTACTTCCCGAGGGGTCACCCATCCCAATACTACTCTATCTCGATCGCGCTCAACTTCGGAGTTCTAATGGGATCCGATGCATTAACACTATGTTGTAGGTATGTACATAAAACCATTACATGATGTCTATAATTAACAAATGAAGATGACATTACATTCCATTCCCTATAAAAAGGGTGAATGTCATGGTTTATCAAAACCACGGGCTCAAAATGGTGATTCAATGGAAAATGTGGATGACCACCGAAATCCATATGGATCAATTCTTGGGCCTAATTTTCATTGACTCATCTCAGCAGTATACCTTCAAAATTTCTTCTGAACAGTATGTCAGCAATCATCATGTATTGATTCACTTTCATCTTCAGTCTCCTTCGCTCCTTGGGATTCATGGTAACAGGAAATTTCACGAACCTTAAGTAGAATATAATGTCTTCATACCATTTTTAATCAACCAATTGTTCTCCGACTGAGATTGAAATCATCCCATCGACTGAATCCCCATTTGTGATAAGCTTGCATAAAGCTTTTCCTTTGATTTCCTTCAAAGGTTTAATCTCGATATCATATTCTTGTATTTTTGCCAACCAGTGTAACACACCCACTATCAAAATTTTAAAAATTTCGGATTAATCTCCCTCCGGTGAGAAATCTCCAGAAAACCGGCATTTGCGAAATACCAACCCCTGGTGAAATATCGGGATTCGGGGTTTCTAGTATCAAGATTCATTCACCCCCAAGACTCGCGATTCCCCGAATTCCGACACGTTCCCTACGCATTAGCTCTCTTGGTTCAGCTCCCGGATCCACAGGACCTGCTACCATATGTCCGCAGCCCTATAGCTACCCAGCGGGGTTTCGGGGTTTATGATGTCGCGATGCACAGGCCTTGGAAAATTCTGAACCTCCGATCCCCGATGCCACTTGGCGTTGACTCACGGCCAAGCTTGGCCTTCCGACACCTGTCCCTTGCTCTGGCGTCTATGGTCCCCACTCCCTATGATGGCATGGAGTGACACCTGTCCTCCACTGGAATG
>ML810826.1:281309-299362 GCA_009831015.1 Picea engelmannii
GACAGCATATGAATTTCATAATACAATATAAGCAAAATACTTATCAGAAATAACTTCAGCAATGGAAGCAACTGCTGAGAGGGGTGCTCGTTTCCACCCAACCGTAGGCGTAGCGACTCCTACTGGATTTACCACTAGCCACCTCCGAGCTGAGACCACAACGTCCTGAGACCTGCGTCTCTCTGTTCTGCCAGTGCCCAGGAGCGAAGGTTGCAATCCTCCCTCTCTGTGATCACTCACTCTGCGTAAAATTTCCAGAGTTACCCTCGCGTCTCCCCCGTCAATCGTTCCAGCCATACGCCTTATCCTCTCGCGAGGTTGTGTGTGGCACGATTACCCCCGCGTTGGTCAGTCATGATGGCTCTACGGATAGGCGGTTCACCCCCCCATCCCTCATCAAGCCATCAACCTACCAGCCTGCAAGGCATTTATTTCAGGGCTAGCGAGCCGCTTTTGGTTCTCTGGGCCAGTGGAGTCCAAATACGGTATTTTTATTCTTGGTGGAAGTTAACGCCCCTTTTTCAAGGTGCCCTCCACCACCATCGTGGTCTCTTTTCCGCACATCCCCTCTCAGCAGTTCTGCAATAAATTCAAACTGTCATTTACATTTATTGACCTCTTTCTACAGGTCCATTTACATCACATATTCATACTTATGAGTTTTGTCATAGTCCTTGGCCAGTTTAGTTATATTTACAATCTGGGGGGAAACAGGGTGTTACAACCAGTTAGCCCATTTTCCTTCTCTCAATCGTTGATTTAGAAGCATCTTCACTAGTGATGAGGGAACATAAGTTATAATATGGGAGTTTAATATATACGTCTGAAAGTGTGCCACTTCTTTTACAAGAGCCAATGCTTGCTTCTCCAATTCTGAATATCTCAACTCATAGTCGTGTAGGGTTTTGCTCATAAAACTTATTAGGAGTTCTTCTTCGTTGCTATTTCTTTTATTGAGAACGGATGCAACAATTGTCTCTGTAGCAAATGAATAGATAATGAAGTCTCTTTGGAAATACGGACTGGTGAGGACAGGAGAAGTGGTGATTGATCCTTTAATATTGTTGAATGCCTTTTGAGTATCTGTTGTCCATTCGAATATCTGCTCCTTTTTCAGCAACAAATTGATAAGTTTTACGATCCTTGCGTAGTCATGAACAAATCTTTGCAAAAAATTGATTTTATCGAAGAATGACTGGAATCCCTTCTTCGATGTCGGGGGGTTGAGCTCGTTTATTTCTTTAACTCTTTATAGATCTATGTAAATCCCTTCATTTCATACAATATGGCCCAACAACTTTCCTTGACTCATAGCGAACAAGCATTTCTTTGGATTCACAGAAATTTTGTATAATCTACATATTTCAAAGACCTTTCTGAAATGATGGATATGATCCTCCCTTTTCTTTGAATGCACCATCAAGTCATATTGTTAGTCTTCCATAAACTTTCCTATCAACCCGTTGAATGCATGATCCATGGCCCTTTGGAATGTGGCTCCAGTATTCTTCAAACCAAAGGGCATTCTAGCATATGCATATGTCTCCCATGGTGTGATAAATGTTGTCTTTTCCCTATCTTCCTCGGCCACCAAGACATGATTATATCCAAAGAAACCATCCAACATGGACATGCAGGCCGATCCAGTAACTTGTTGTAGAAGAAACTCCATGTTAGGCAAAGGAAAATTATCTTTTATGCTTTCTTTATTAAGGTCTCTGAAGTCAACACACATCTGGATTTCCCCGGCCTTTTTCCTTACAATCACTGGATTTGAAAGCCAGTATGAATGTTTAATGGGATAAATTATCCCTGCCTTCTTCAACTTCTCCAATTCGATTGTTACCAGAGGTTTCAGCTTGGGATTCATCATCCTTATTTTTTGTTTTACTGGTTTCTCTTCTTCCCTCAAAGGACTGATATGTTGGAATATAGTTTTATCGTAGGCTTTCAAATCATCATAGGTCCAAGCAAACACATCAATATATTATTTGAATAAGGCAACATATTTGTCAACCTCTTCAGTGGTGCAATCAACTCCCAAATTAACATATTTTGGGGACTTATCTGTTCCAATATTGAGTTTCCTCATTTCTTACACTTTTCAAACTGAAACTTCTTCAAGGAGATTCTTAGAATGATTATCTTTTGTAAACAAAGATTCATCTTGTATACAATGTTTTGGGACAGAGTCGAGTTATCGTCTTCTTCATCATCATCGTTTAATAAAAAAAATCCAGTTGTTCATTGTTCTCAAATATTTGCAAGTATTCAACGTTATCAGGCACGGATGGTCGAAAATCTCTTTCTACCTAGAAATATGTTTTTCTTTGGACATCGTCTGGATTTCATAACGAAGCCGCCAAGGCTAGTGAATCAACCTTGTGATTCTTGTCTCTTGTAATGAAAGAAATGTTGAAGGAACTGAAAGATTCCATCAACTCGTTAACTCTTTTGAAATACAACTTAAGGCTTTCTTTTTTTATTTTGTACCTCTGGGTAACCTAATTCATGACTAATTATGAGTCTCAAGTTACAACGAGATGTTCTATTTTCATTTCTTGTGCAAGGATCATTCCCTGGATCAAAGATTCATATTATGCCTCGTTATTTGTGCCAAAAAACACCAGTCTTACGGCATGGGGATGCATAGTCTTATTTGGACTCAAAAGAACAATTCCAACTTCGTTCCTAGATTTATAATAGGCTCCATCGAATGACATCCTCCAGTAGCCTTCAAACAAACAATCTTAGTTCCCCCTGCCTTGACCTTGCTCTATGCTTTCGTTGTACTCCATGTCTAGGATAGCATAGTTTCCAATACCAGCATCTATATAATCTTCCATCAATTCATTGTCCTTTTTCTTGAAAGAGAAGGGTTTTCTAAGTTCACGGGGTACTTTAATCATCGCTCCTTCTTTTTATGGTAGCATCATACGATTTCAATCGTTCATTATATCTCCACCGATCATGGATGTCCAGTCTCTTCCCAGCACAACTCCATATGATGGAGGAAGGTCTACCACAATAATATTGAAAAATATAATGATATGGGGGTTGTTTTAATCCAAGCATAAAAATTCTTGATTTCTCCGTACGCTGGCACTTTTCTAGAATCAATCGCATATATGCTTTCACCGATTTCATAAAACTTAATGCAACTCATGCCCAATGCCTCCATGATGACAAGTGGCATTATATTATTTGTCGCACCAGTGTCAACCAAACAATTATGTAGTGCAACATCATGATTTTCAATCGAGATATAGAAGGGCGGATTTTTACCTCTCAGCTTGGAAGTTGTTGGGCTTTGGCTTTGTCTTGGACTAGTAATGACAGCTTCATATCTTTCATATGGATCATCCAATAACTTCAAAATATTTTGTCTTTGCTGGGGAATCTTCACCACTTCTGTAAAGGGAAAAGTTATCCTCAATTTACTTAGGTCCTCCACGACATTATACATCATTTGAGTGGAGATTGACACCAGGTTTTGCCTTTTGGTTTTGTTTCCATCCGTCACTTTCTCATTTGACACTTTTTCATTTGTTTTTTCTTTTTGTTTTTCCTTGTCAGAATCGCCTTTATTCTTGGGTCTATTTACAAATCCTCTTGTCTGGGAGACGTTTTCTTGTAAGTTGGGATCATTGTTTCCCTCTCCAAATATATGCATGGATGTCTCGCATCCGTCCATTTGCACAGTTTCAGAGCTTTCATCAGGTAAGTAATAGTTGTCTTGCTCAATTAATTGCTCATCATAGACATCATCCAGAACAGTCATGTTTGGAGTAGGTTGTCTGGGAAACCTTGGTCTTTATGGGTCATCAGTATTCTCAAACCTCACTATGTTTTCGGTTGGAGGGTTCCTCCTTCGCTCGAGGATTGGCATTCTTGGGTTTGGCATGTAATTATCTCCCCTTCTCAATCTAGTTATCTCGTTCTGCATTTGTTTGATGGTTCTATTCATTTGTTCAATTTCAATTATTTGCTTAGTTTCCTACGTCGACACAGGGTCAACCTTTACATCAGGTATGGTTCCCTTGAAAAATCCTCCTCCCGCCATTTGATTCTGAGCCGCTCAAGATTTGAATTCTTTGTTATTTCTTGAACTTGATGCTCCTTGATTATCAATATTTAATCCCGCCATCTTCCTTTTTACTCTTCCCAGTATAATGTCGAGGTCAGCACCTGTTTCAATCATTATTTCTTCCATCTCAGTGGCTTTAGTCATTTCCTCCTCCAAAGTATCCATTTGGGATGTTCTGATGGCATATTTTACATTTGGGGGCATTTCATTCTTATAACATCTGAGAGTGACCGGGTCATTTGGTATTTTATCCTCTGGAATTCTACTCAAGGTCTTATTGAACCTGAGATTAAAATATCGTATCCTTTTGTTCTTCCTCAACCCAATCTGGATGAAGTCGATGAGGAGGGTATGGTAAGAAAATGTAGGGGAAAACATAGTTAGGAACATGGCTTCGAGGTTGTTAAATTAGCGAATGGATCTACTGGGCAAGGTGGTATACCATTCATAAGCTATTTCTGAGAAGGTTTGCAGAAAGAACCTTACCATGACGTCACCATATTCAACACGGTGAAAGTCACAAACATCAAGAAATAAGTGCAGATGCCTCTTTGCATTGATTGTTCTGTATCCATAAAATTCCTTTAAGTTACCCTTGGGGAGAACAGGGAGCTCATGTTGCTCACCTATGAGATTAAGAGGGGAATCTCTTTCCCTCCTTCTATTTCCAAACCCTGGGATTCCTTGATTTCTTGCGACGTCTCTTCCACCTCATTTTCTCTCCTCCTGATGCTTGTCTCAGGTTTGTTCGTCTCTCGCTTCCATGTCTAGGGAGACTTTAGGGCTAGACTTTTCACTTCTAATAATAGAGTGTTGCTTACTTCTACTTCTGGTAACGGGTCCCTTGTATTCCTCCAGCTTCAATCTTGACCTTGTTCTTGTGCTACTCTATCTAGCCTTTGATTTCTTCGATCTTTTCATTCTTCTCTTCTCTGTCTTCAAAGGATTTATCTTTCTTCTTCTTGGACTAAGATCTGCCAAGACCCTTCTAATTCTTCTCGAGTCTGGGTTGTTATTATTACCATATTATACAACTGGTGTAAAATGATTCATTGATTATTCAATCCAATTTCTAAATGGGGTTGTTACCATGGGGTAAAGTCATATATTATTTCACAAATGTTGAGCCTGGTTCCGAATTTTCATTTCATGTCCCTAGTATGGTCGCCAAAAATGTTGATGCTTGAATCCATTAGGACCGAAATGGAAACCTCACGAGGATACAAATCCCCCTGTGTTTTTATAGAGGTGGTACTCCTCTATTATGATTTTCATGGGACTCTAAGTCTTCAAACTGTGGGACTTTTACAAAATTCCATCGTGGTAATCAAAGAAAAATTAAAGATGCAAAAATAGAAAATGTTTTTATTTTCTTTTAAAGAAAATTCCTAAGAATGGACCAGGAACCACACACATTCACACATTTAAATTAAATATGAAAAAATTCCTCACATCCATCATATTTGGGATAAAGATTTATGATCACACAAAAATAAAAGAAAATTATTTTCATGCATAGGAGAACTTTGATAGAGTGATACATGGGAAGCTCAAATAAAGATAATGATAGATCAACCTCAAATACTTTATATTTAGAAAACTAGGTTACAAAGTACAGTCGAGATTGTTCCCAAATTAGCTCTCTTGATATTTCTAAAAAATATATAATTTATTACATATTCTCCAAAATTTAAATGTGTGTGTCACAAAGAATGGGATTGGGGCTCCCGTTGACCATAAAGAAAATATATATAAGAATGAAGTTTGTAGAAGGAATAAAGTGGGCGGCAAAAGAAAGCAAGACCTGGTAAGAAGAAAAAGGAAATTATCAGTCTTCGGTTAAACCTTTCTATTTAAAGAGGTGGAGTAACTGGATGAAGAACTTGATATAGAAAGAAGGATGTTATCAATATGAACTTACTATGATGGTATATCATGTGTTCATTTGTTCGTTGATGTCCTTTTATTATTTTCATCGACGGTTACAGGAGCCGTCTCAACTGCCTTTCTCCCTTCATCGATCAGTTTGTCAATAGATTTTTTAAACCACTCTTTGATGTAGCTTCTCATTGGTGCCACATTGATTTCATGCCTGATTTTTATATTGAAAATCTTTCCCTCCAAGTCCCTTAGATCAATGGAAATATTATGCAAAGCTTCTTCAATTTCTTGATTTTTTACTGAATAATCCACTAGCCAGTTATCTATGTCATCTTCATTATACTCTAAAATGTCATAGAACTTTTCGAATTATAACCCTTTAAAGATCTCAACTTGATCGTCAAAGGCTTGCTTGGTTAGGAACAACAAGTTGAGAATCAATTTGGGGTCTTGGACCTCATTGGTGCTCTCAGCTAGGTCTATCTCAGTCAACCTTTTGAATAATTCTTCTCTCTTGGTTATGGCTTGGTTGCATGCTTGGACAATGATATTCAAGCTTTTAACCTTTTCCTTCTAGCATGCGTTCAGTTTTTTTATCCAGTACAAAGAAGGGAGATCCTCCTCTCTTCTTCTCAACTATGTCATATTGGTAACTTTAAAACCGAAGGGTACAACCAGGTCAAGGTAAAAACCTTCTTCATTTTTCAAATCCGCCTGTAAATATTCATTGAAGGCATGTTCCCTCGTTCCAAAAGAAACCATGTCCTTTGACATCTCCCAAGCCTCTGTAATGAGTTCCATTCTTTTCTTAATGTTCTTCTCCACATAGCACCGGGATGATGTGAGTAGGCTTGAGGATCCTTTCAGTTTAGCTGCAGGTGTAGTAGGCCCAATCATTTCTAAAGGACTAGCAAGTATTGGGAGAGGAATTAAAGCTTCTTCCAATTATTTGACTCTTATCTTTAACCTTGTGTTCTCTGCTTCAAGGCCTCTAGTAGAATTGTCTAGAGCATCTCCAGTTGCTTGGTAAATTTGGGAAATTTGGGAAGGTCGCATGTTTCATAGGTTAACCTTCTAAACGAGTTTCCCCTTTTTATTATTTACATTTATTTTCTCAATAATTAAATTTTTGGACTCGCTGTCAAAAACAACACTCTGAAATAAAAAAGACTCTTCTTCATCGAAGGTCTCACTCTCAATTATTTCCATCAAAGGATTCTAGTGAGTCGTGTCCTCTGGTTAATCAGTGTTTGCTAACACTTTTCCCATGTCAATCTTGAGTTCCATATCTTTGAGGGAGAGTTCGTGGATGTCGCTTTCGACTCGAGATTCTTCCTCTTCTTGCACAATATTTTTTTCTTTTCTTCCTCAAGGGAAGTTTATGGGAGCTTTCAATTTTTCCTGAAGGAGGGTTCTTACCTCCTCCTCTGCTTGAAGACACGTGGGTCACTTTCTTAATTGGGTGGGTCATTGGAGCACTGCTCCGAGATGTTTTACTTTTTGGAGTGAGAGTTGGGGATTGGGCACTCTTCTCTCTAGGACCTTTTCCTTTCTGATTGTTCGACTCATTGGTGCTGAGTATTATTTCCAGGTCGCCAGTTTCATGAGTAGGAGTACCTGAGTCATTATCTTCATCTTCATTCAGAACATTATTAATAAAGGAATTGTTGAAACAAATTTCCAGTATATGTTCTACAAAAATTCTGCTAGGGTCGAACCCTTTTATCTTTTCAGCATATATTAGATTCAGGTTGTGGAAGTGGCCTGCAAATTCATCAATATTGTTCATATTTCTAAATATGAAGTCCCCAACCTTCCAGGGCAGAGGCATAAATTGTTTTTTTCTCTTTTCATGGAAAAAATGCAACCAGTAATTGCACTGCCTTGCTACTTCAGTAACAAACATTTTGTCTGATACGTGGCATGGAAGGAAGGAAGGATTTTCCTTGGAACCGAAAATCCTTATGACATTGTAATTCTCCATTTGTTCCAGTGTCCCCTTCCTATCTAGGAACTTACTCTCCTGGTCATACATTTGGGGAGTGTCTTTTTCAAATAGAAAACCTTTAAAAACTGAGCCAAAGTCATTAAAAACTTCATAAAAATGTTGGGAGGCTTTGTGCCTCCATAATGTTTGATACCAGAAGGATATCGGGAGTAATGTCACATTTTACCTTCTTACACACAGATAATCTCAGAAAATGACAGCAATGTGCTATCACGAAAACCAAATAAGAGGACATAAAGAATCTCTTCTCCTTTTTATATTATGACAATTGGGAAGAGATTTCAATGGAAATCAACTTTCCCCAATCGAAGATGGCCTTTTCTTTGACCCTGAAGTATAAAATGTAAAGAATCGTGCGGGAAATGTTGGTTGTAGTTTCTTGTCTTGTTACCCTTTTGAAGATCTAAGCAATTTCCCGGAAAGGGATTTTAAATGAGGCAAGCCGCAATCTCGTGATGTCCTCAGGGACGACCACTGGGTTCTCTAGGAACTCGGGTAAGAGGTCTAACCCATTGTCATGCTTCTTTAATAATTCCCTGCAATCTTCACCCTTGAAGGTAAGCGTTGGCTCGGGAAGTCTCAACATCTTACGAAATACCTGAGGCAACAAAGAGACAGGGGAATGGTCCCGCAATTGAATGATCTGTTGGCTTGGACCATATCTCTCAGCGCACCAGGCGACCAACTCCTTAAAATCGAAAACCTTTGGGACGCAGCCTGCACGAACAATTCCAGACATCCAGATTACTTCCTTTTGGAAAGAAGGGGATGAGTAGTAAGAATATTCTCTGGACCACTGAAATTTCTAGTCCTCATGCTTGAAAATGTTCAATGTATCTCCACAAAACTATTGTCGGGCTACTACCATAAGTTGATGGAAAATTTCCTTTGCTCCAGATAATGTTTAAAATGAATGCTTGAGAGGGATAATATAATCCTTCGCAATTCATGGTTTAATGCATTTTAATAGGAGATTTCCTCGATCCCTTCGCTTATTAATGACAATATTTATAGAACCTGCATGATGACTTGTTAGCATTAAAACATATTAAATGTGTATTGGGAAACATGTGAAGGTGGAAGGAACAATAAGGAGCGAAAAAGGATTTGAGGATTTTTTGAACCTGGAAACCTGCGACTGTAGAAGGTCGAAAAATGACTAAGTGTTGTAACGTGGTCGATCGAACTTAAAAAAGGAGGATGAGATACTTGGAAGCTCGGGGAGTCTGGAGGTCAAAATGTAGATCGTGGATCTTATGGATGAAAGATGTGTATCACATAACATGGGGTATGATAGTTCGACCTCGCCAACCTGGGAACCCGCAATTGTAAAATCGGCTAAGTATAGGATAGTGCAACGGTCGGTCGGACTTGTGATGTGAGGGTGTGGATAGAGATGAGGGTCCACAAGTCCGCCAACCCAGGAACCTGTCATTCTGAAAAATGACTAAGTATAGAACTAGAAAGGGAGAGTAGAAGGGAAAAAGAAAAAAAGGGAAAATTGGTAAGTATAGAAGAGGGAAAAGAAAGGGAGAAAATAAGTTGGGCAATTAGAAAAGGGGAGGGAAATTTCGGAAGCGGGAATTGATCTCAATATGTTGTTATGATGGTTCCTCTTGGAGATTATCTTGGGACCCTAGGACTCCATTGTTTGTCAGTTCGACAGTCGTTACAGATGAGATGGTTAGTTTTCATTTCTCAGAGTTTACTCTTGGTATACTTAGGATTGGTTGCTTGGAGGAGTGGTCTTTTGAGGAGTTGACCAAGTTTGTTCAACTTATGATTGTGTGGCTTATCAGAAGCAGTCAGATAGATTCTTGTGTTAGAACCTTGCATATCAGCGCTATGAGTAGAGGGTGATTCACATCATATAGGTTAGTTTGGGACCATGGTTACTTTACCATGTATAGGTAGGTCTGAGGGAGGTTCACATGGAGGAACCTTGTGGACAATGTGTTGAGATATTTTTTGGATGATGCCTGTATTATTGTAGCAGGCTGAGAGTGCTGGAGTATTAGGTATTTCTTCTTTAACACTTGGATATTAGTTTCCATTGACGCTATATGAATTTGTGACCACATAGACTTCTCTTGGATGTCTGATTTTAGAGTTTCTTTGGGTGACTTCATTGAGATACATTGGCCTAATATAATCCTATATAGTGGTGATGATTCTTTGAGGAATTAGAGCTTGTGGTTGCAATACTGGAGGATGCGGTCTAGGAAAGAGGATCATATATTTATCATCAGAGTAGCGTAGCCTCAAAATGATGGGTCCTTTTTTATGATAGCATGGGGTCGTGGGATTTTATGGGTCGACAATTGGGTAGCTGGTAAAAATGGGAGAGTCAGTTGTTACTTTTAGGAGCCTATTCATATGGAGTAGTGGATCGGTTTCCTAGGTGGGATACTCTATGAAGAGTGGATTGAGTCTTCATAGTCTCTAATTGCTCTATGGATCAATGGCCTTCAGGAGGCCTCTTGTATTGTTACATTGCAGGACAGTATTGTGGGAGGTAGGTGCTCTGCATCTTTCAGATTGGTTTGGGACTCGAGGATCATTATTAGTTTCAGTTTGGTTCAGCTTGTGTTGTTATGGATGTGATGGCATTGCTTGAGGACAAACAATCTTTGGGGAGGGAGGATTGTGATGTCCCCATTTTTGGGATTCCCTATTATACATTTGGAGATGACTTATGGGGTTTGTGTTAGCTAGGACAAAGTTGCGAGGTTATGTTACCAGTGGGATCAGAGTGTGTGGGGGAGTTATAAGGGGCCCAACCTGTTCCATTTACCATATTTCATCATTAGGATAACTTCCGCATAGTTCATTTTTTGTTCCACAACATTTCGACGATTCCTATAATTTGGGGTTATTATTGAGCATAATTTAATTAAATACACTAATGGTTTTATTCGTATCATATTATCTAAGGGAATACCTTGGTGTAATATCTCGTTGGAATCGAGATGAAAATATATAAAGCTTGGGATGATGAGAAAGGGACTTACGGCGTTTGGGAATGTCTTAAATCCCATTAATGACTTTCTAGCATTAAAAGGGGGGTTAAAAAGGTGTTTTTAAGTGACTTAAGTTTATAAAGTCACTTTACTTTATTAAAAGGGTAAAAGGGTCTGAAAAGGGTCAACAAGGAAATAAAAGGAGAATTTGGGTCCCCTCTCTCATTATGCATTGTTATTTCTCTAAAAACGAATTGGAGAGAGCTCTTGTATCTTTGGCTCTTGGGATGAAAAAACCCTAGAGAAGAATATTGGGTTCAGTGGTGAAATTATCCACCCTAGTTGATCGTAGAGGAGAGATCATAAGGATCTTTCATTGTGTTTTATTGTGGTTGAGTTTTCATCATTTGGCAATAAGGTTTCCTTTGGTTGAGGATAATTTTTCTTGAGGAAGACAACTTTAGCTTGTGGTTGTGTTTTTGGTGTTGTGGGCAGTGTTTTCTTGAGTTGGGGGCCAAGTTAATTGCTTGGAGGGAGAAATACTCCTTGTTGGGTGGATTTATTTACCTTAGGGTCGAGTTTATCCATTTAAGGTCGTGTTCTTTGGGAGTTGGGTCGTATTTTGTGCAAGGGTCGAGTTTAACTCCTTGGGATGATTTTATCACTATTGGGTTTTTCTTTTCATTGTTGGGACAAGTTGTGGGTTATTTGGCCTGAATATTATTGTGAAATGGGGCCAATTTCTCTCTAGAAGAGTTAAGTATTCGATGGCAACAAAAATATGGGTGACAAAGACCATTTTTTCAGCAATATAGTGAGGATTCAGTTGTTGTTATAGCCTTAGCGTCATTGCTATCTTCCATCCAAGTGGTACCATGTAAATCTTGATACTTTCAATATAAATTTGTGAGTAATATGTGGTGGTATAAGTTCTATTTTAGAAGTTAAATAAATAACCAGATTTTCCCTCTTATTCATTGTTGATCAAGTTCATATTATCATAATTGGTGTTTTCCTATATAGTGTGTGTCAAATGTATCTCATGAAGCTGCAACTATTTGTTAAAAACACTGCAATAGTAAGCATAAAATTTAAACAATAGTTTCAAAAGTTATTATAGAAATAAACCTACAGCTTAAGTGTTTGACGAAAGTCATCACTCAGAAAAACATAAAAATTGCTACAACAGTAAGGTAATTTTGTGACAGCTTTAGATAAGGTCATTACAATCCCAGTATGAGGGAGATGTGTATTTCCTTTTGTTCTTAGCATGGAGTTGATCCCTAGAATTTTAAAAAAAATATTAATAACAAAAAAATACTTCAATGTTGGCCATAAACAAAATATTTCAATGTCCACTTTAAGTAAAATATTTCTATATCAACTTTCTATATATATATATATATATATATATATATATATATATATATCGCAATTGAAAGTTAAAAATCTATTATGGTTAAAACATGTCAATGGTGTGTTGCTCAATATGGGGGAAATGTGTAATTCCTTCTATGCTCGACATAGAGTTGATACATCGCCGATCTCTAAGGAAAATAACTTCTATTCTACTATTGAAGTTATTTCTGGTCTGATCTCTGAGGTGGATCTATGGTATAATTGAATTTTGAGGCGGATTGAATTCTGAGGCATATACTTTGATAACTGTGAACTTCGAGGTGGATTGGATTTTAAGGAAAATAACTTCTAATCTATTATTGAATCAATTTCTAGTCTGATCTCTAAGGAAAATAACTTCTAATCTATTATTGAATCAATTTCTAGTCTGATCTCTAAGGAAAATAACTTCTAATCTATTATTGAAGTCATTTTCGGTGTGATCTCTAATCCAGATCTATAATTAATTCATTTATAATTTGATCTTTGAGGTGATATATAATCAAGTCATTTATGGTCCAATCTCTGAGGAAAATAACTTGTAATCTACTAGTGAAGTTTTTTCTGGTCTTCTCTCTGAGGCGAATCAAGGGCATAATTGAATTATGAGGGAGGTTGAATTCTAAGGAAAATACTTTGATAATTATGAATTATGAGACAAATGATATCTAAGGAATATTGGATCAAGAGACAAATAACTATTGAAGCCATTTCTAGTCCAATCTTTGAGGAAAATAACGTCTAATATACTATTGAATTTGTATCGTGTTCGATATATATATATATATATATAGGGATCAAGTCCCTCAAAGAGAAAACTTTTTCTAGATTGGAAAAACTTAAGGAAAGATTTGCACCTAGAGGGATTTGATCCTTATTAGTGCATGATAGATCTAGAGTTATGATGGATATATGTTGGTTTAATATATACATCGCATGCCACACTTGAGTTAGATATACACATTTATCCAAAAAAATCATGGAGATGGAAAAATTGACATCCAATTTTTGTCAATATACGTTAGCAAGATTATTAAACCTAATAATCTCTTAAAATTCCAACCCAATTACATATATATTCACACAAAAGTGATTAGAACATGGAGTGTTAAAAATATTATGTGATTTAGTCATAAATTAATAAGAGTTTACTATAATTAATTAAATGTTATTTTTTTGTCAATTGGGTTTAGCTCGAGTGGTTGGGAGGAATGATTGTTATCCTCCCTGCCCAAGTTCAATTCCCATAAGTGATATGTTGAGCTCTTAATGAGTATATTATTGTAATGGATTTAAGCCTTGTTGTTGATCAAATTTGTGCCCTAAAGATTATATGGTTTACCCTAGGTACCATCCTTGAAATGAGGAGAAGCACTTGAGAGTTTTCCCCAAACTTTGTAACCTAGAAAAAAAATTAAAAACAACATATTCTATTTTGTCCAAACAAGAACCTTATAGAAATGAGTGAAAGATTTAGATCATTTTAGATAATACATGGACTACGTGGAAAAAACTATGTATAAGACATATACATTGTGATCTTCACTCATGTGCAAAACGAAAAACCAAGTATACAATAAAGCTTTACCTTTAGACTTGCTAATTAGCCCAACATTAAAAAGAAAACAATAGATCTTTGTTGTAGTAAAAAAATTACAATGTGGTTGTGAATTACCATGAAATTATTTATTATCAAAAAAAACATTATTATTATTGTTATAGAGGATGAAATCACATTATGATTATTGATTTAGTTTTATTTTATTTTATTTAATAGTAGTGAAAGTCGTCAATTTTGATCAATGAAATTTTGGAAAAAGTATCAAAAGTGATTTAAAACAGGGAGTACATATATCAAGATTAAATGTGAGAAGGAGTGTCAAAGAAACATGAAGATAGAAGAGATATAGAGATACATGGTTGAGTTTGGCTAAAGGTAAAATTATGGGAAGAGTTGTTTCTTGTAATATTTGAGGTAGAGAAAAAATGAGTAATATACCATAGTGAATTTTTACTTTGAGTGGAAACTAAGCTTTGTATTATACAAGAGATGCAATGATGGATGCTCTTTTGAAAGTGGGTAGGATCTATAAGTCTCTTCCTATATACTTAAATAAGAGGGTGTTATAGCAAGATTTGCCTCACCCTATGCAAACTTGCACAGAAGGCCTTTTTCCATTTCCCTATGTAGACTTGAAGTCCTTTTTTACAAACCCTGGAGATAAAAACATTATTTTTCCACATATATGTGCCCTACCTATTGTACAGCATGCGTATACGCAAGTTGTACCACTACAACCTGCGTACATTGAGATTTGTGCCCAAAATTAAAAAATGGTGTCGGGTTTCCATGTCACGTCATGAGATCCATGATCCTTGACCTTCCATATACTAGAAACATTCTGACTCGACCCTTCAGTTCCACTTGAAGGCTACAAATGGGCCAAATCCGAGCTATGGAAAAGAGGAGAAGAATTCAACTTTGAGAGCAAAGTTACTCTGGAGAAATTATTCACTTCATATTGAGTCTGCATCCCTTTGTCCTTTTAAGTCTGAACACATTGTTCAGCCCCCAAGCTCTTCCCTACATGATTGAGAACCTCATTGTCTCTCTTATATGAGATTGCCTTTGGTGGAGGATTGAAGCAGGGATGATTTTAGGGGCTAAATTTCTCCCATATGCTAATTTTCCATGGTTTTTCCCAAAAAAAGATTCGCTATTCTAAAAATGATTTTCCCAAATTCTATAGGATAAAATTGTTTTACCTTAAAAATCACCAAAAAATTATATAAACTATATAAAATCCTTAGAAATTTGAATATTTTTATAAAAATGTCGCCAAACATTTTATAGTTGGCATATGAAAGATTAGTAAGATTCGCTAAGGTTTCTACATTTTAAAATAAATTTCCATCCTTAAAATCATCCATGGATTGAAGTGGTGGAGGCCCAGCTCGAAGGGACTTGGTTTCTCGGTTCCAAACCATGTCGGCATGGAAGTTTGTAATTCATTCACTTCTGTTGATTACATTTTAATAGAAATACTCTTTTCTCGTCTAATTAATATCTTGCAAATATTTGAATTGTTATTCCATGGGCGTATTTGCTATGAATGTTGATGGATTATGTTATTGAATGTGCTAAAATTATATATTATCACCATCTGCTTGCGTTTCTTGGTTGTTGAGTACAAGTTGCAAGTGTATTTCTTTGAGTCAAGTGCTCAACGGTGGACTTCATCGAACGTCTGGACGAGGTAGGCCTTTTATCTTGTCTTGCTAGCATATTTGTTTATATAGCATACTTGAGATTAGAGTTCATTTCTGCAGTCATTTCCATCTGTTGTGGTTTACCCCTAGCCATAGAGATATTTTCCTCGTAACAGAATTGGTGACCATACTCGGGATAAAATCTTCTTTTTCGAGGTTTGGAGTGTTTTTCTCCTTAGATTTCTCAAGTTTATATTGAGTTTCTTGTCGTATGATTGCTTGACAGTCTCTGTTCATTTTGAGTCTAAGTTTCTTAGCCTTCTCCTTAGCCTGGTTTGTTAGAAAAATAGGATCACAGAGCAATAAAATAAAACAAATGCGGAAATAAAACACAGAAGATACAAAATACAATAGAGACAAAGATATGTGAAGTTCACCCAGTGTGGCCTACATCCACCAAAGAAATTTCCAAGTCCTTCATTTATTATTATCCAGCAAATGAAGGGATACAACCTACAACAAACCCGTTGTAACTTCCTCTTCTTTCTCTCACAGTCTCCCCTCTCAAAATAAAATATTCGCTATGATACCTAGATACAATACATTTCCATCATAAAAGAGGGTTTCCTTATAGGGAAAAACACCCTAACATAACTTCTACCATTAGATATGAGACCTTATAATGAACGGTCCAGATTTATAATGAAATTACAATATACATTTACAAGGCAATTTTTCCTTCAGGGGCTTCACCCTCGAATCCCCCAGCCAGGGTGATAGCCCCCCTACACTCCCCTGCATGGATGATTGTACATTCTTATGGGTTGTAAATTCTTAATGGGGTATAAACACGACTGAAAACAAAGAGATCTGAATCAGGAAGATAATCAGGCTCCACAACCAACAATCTCCCACTTGGAGACTGATCTCAACAAATCCACCATTGTTGTATTTGTTGGACTATGAACCTTATTGGACCTAGAAAATTTCTCATCTTCACATTCATGCTTGAAGACCAATTGAAACTGAGCAAGAAATCAGTTTCTCCTTGGTTACTCCCTTTGTTAACATGTATGTAGGATTCTAACTAGTGTGTATCTTTTCCAACTTCAAATGTTCATCTTCCAAGACGAATCGTATGAAATGGTACCTCAAATGTATATTCTTAGTCTTTGAATGAAAGGTTGAGTTCTTTTCAAGATGAATGGCACTCTCACAGTCACAGTACAACCTGCTATTCTCTTGATTCTTTCCCAATTCTTCCATAAACCTTTGTAACCAAATCATTTATTTACTAGCCTCTGTAGCAGCAACATACTTTGCTTCTGTTGTTGAAATTGCAACAACCTTTTGTAGTTTCAAAATTCAACTTACTGTTGTTCCACCTATAGTAAAAACATACCCTGTGGTGCTCCTCATGCTATCTTTATCACCTTCCATATCTGAATCAACATATCCATGTAGCAAAAGTGTCAGAACCTCCAAAACATAATGCATGAGTAGCAGTACCTCTCAAATACCTGAGAATCCACTTTACTCCCTCCCAATGTTCTTTACCTGGATTGTTCATATACCTGCTCACAACTCCCACTGCATGTGAAATATTTGGTCTTGTGCAAACAATCACATACATCAAGTTGTCAGTTGTTGATGAATAAGGGACCCTGGACATGTATTTTATCTCCTCTTGTGTCTTGGGACACATTTCCTTAGTTAATTTGAAATGTCTAGCCAAAGGTGTACTAATTGGTTTTGCATTCTGCATTCTAAACCTCCCCAACAACTTCTCTATGTACTCACCCTGAGACAATGTCAATTTGCAATTTTTCGTGTCTCTTGTTATTCTCATACCAAGAATTTTATTTGCAGCACCCAAATCCTTCATCGCAAATGAATTAGCTAATTTCTTCTTGAGCACATTTATATCCTGCATATTAGACCTTGCAACAAGCATGTCATCTACATACAATAGCAAGATAATATGGCTTCCATTTTCTAGCTTTTTAAAATAAACATAGTGATCGGAATGACATCTACTATAACCTTGTTATGTCATAAACCTGTCAAAATTCAAATACCACTACCTTGGAGCTTGCTTTAGGCCATACAAGCTCTTATTCAACCTGCATACCAAATTCTCCTTCCCTTTGACCTCATACCCCTGTGGCTGCTGCATAAAAATATCTTCCTCCAAATCCCCATGGAGAAAAGTTGTTTTTACATCTAACTGTTCAAGATGCAAATCTTCTACTGTCAAAAGACTTAAAATAGTCCTAATTGAAGTCATTTTAACAACATGAGAAAATATTTCATCAAAATCTATACCTTTCTTTTGTGCAAACCCCTTTACAACAATTCTAGCCATGTACCTCTTTTTTCCTCCAACTTGTAAACCCATTTATTCTGCAATGCTCTTTTTCCTGCAGGCAACTGAACCAAGTCCCAAGTATGGTTATTTACCAAGGAATCCATTTCCTCTTTCATGCCTTTCTCCCACTTCTTTTTGGTG
>ML810826.1:299520-309633 GCA_009831015.1 Picea engelmannii
CTCCCACTTCTTTTTGGTGTCTACCTGCATTGCCTCTTCATAACATTCTAGTTCACCAGAATCAGTCAACAATAAATAATACAATGAAGGAGAGTATCGTTCAGGGGATCTACTTAACCTGGTAGATCTTATAACAACACTTGTAGGATTTTGAGGTACTTGTTGCTACTGTTGTTGTACATTTTGATTTTCTAGTTCCTTTGGAATTTCTTTTTCAGTGGTCTCATGAAGCACTGTGTATTCTGGTTTTTCTTTTTCTTGTTTCTTTCCCTGCAATTGATCTTTGTACATGAACTTCTCATTGAATATGACATCTCTACTCCTAATGATTTTTTTATTTTCATAATCTCATAAGCGATAACCAAAATCATTAACACTGTATGCAATAAACGTACACTTCTTGGATTTTGCCTCAAGCTTTGTTCTATTTTCTTTATCAATATGGACAAATGATTCACAACCGAAAGTCTTCAAAAAGGAATAGTTTACCTTTTTACCTGTCCATGCCTCCTCTGGAATTCTACCATCCAAAGGGCTTGAAGGTCCTCTGTTTATTAAGTAAACAAAAGTATCTACAGCATCTTCTGAGAACTGTAAGGGCAAACCAAGATGCAATCTCATACTCCTTGCACGCTCCATGATTTTCTTGTTCATCCTTTCTCACACAACATTTTCTTATGGTGTTCTTGGAACTGTCTTCTCTCTACGAATCTCATGGTATGAACAGTAATCATCAAACTCCTTGTTGCAATATTCACCTTCATTATCTTATCTGAGACACTTCAACCTTTTTCTTGTCTCATTCTCAACCAAAGATTTCCATTTCTTAAAAGTATCAAAAATATCATACTTTTGTCGAATGCAATAAACCCAAGTTTTTCTAGTTCCATCATCAATAAAAGTAACATAATAACAAGAGCCAACAAGAGATGATACCTGAGTTGGTCCCCATACATATGTATGCACAAGCTCTAACCTTTCCCTCTTCTTTTCTTTTCCGACTCTAAGAAATCTGACTCTCTTTTGTTTTCCATAAACACAATGCTCAAAGAAGTCCAAATCAATTTGTTTAAGATCTGGAAAAAATATTCTTTTGTGAAGTCTCTGCATCCCCTTCTCACTCATGTGTCTAATCCTATGATTCCACAGTGTTGTATCCACTCCTATAGAAGATAAAGAGATAGCAGAGTCAATATTACCAGTACATAAATACAATGTACCTACCTTCTCTCCTTTTGCTATCACCAATGATCCTTTGATGAGATTTCCACACCATATCTGTAAATATGGATATACAACCTTCACTTGCCAACTGTCCTGTTGAAATTAGATTTTTCCTTATATCTGGAACATGTCTTACCTCTTTCAAAAACCATTGGTTTCCATTGCTTTGCTTTATTACCTTTCCCATTCCAACAATTTTGCATGGTGCATCATCACCCAAATGAACATGTCCAAAATCACCTTGAAAATAATCTAGAAAATGTTTCCTATGGGGTGTGGCATGAAATGAAGCCCCTGAATCTACCACCCAAGACTCATAAATATTATCTACAGAAAGAATCAAAGCATCTTGTAACACATCACTTGTTACATTTGCTTCCTGATTTTTCTCTTGTTGTCCATCTCTTTGTTTCTTTGGATCTCCTTTCTTCCCACAATTCCAGCACTCTATATTTCCAAGTCTGGATTTAGATCTGACCTTCCTAGAATTCACACAGTTACCTGAGCCCTTTCCTCTATCATTTTGTCTTCCACTGTTCTCCATGTTCAACGCATTACCTGATGTCTCACCTGTGCTTTTCCGTCGCATTTCCTCACTAAGGATAACACCAACAACATCATCAAATTTTAAAGTATTTGAACCAGAGACAAAGTTACTTACATCCATGACCAAGCCATTCCAGATTTCTGGCAATGAGCACAAGATTAGAATATCCCTAACCTCATCATCAAAGTCCACTTTTACATAACTTAGTTGATTAGTAACTGTATTAAATTCATTTAAATGATCTGCAAATGACCTACCTTCTGACATCTACATATTAAATAATATCTTCATTAGAAATACCTTATTGGACGTTGAGGGTTTTTCATACAATTTAGTCAATGTGTCCATCAAATCCTTCATTGTATTTTCTTTCAAAATATTGAAAGCCACTGATGATTCTAGGCTCAGTCGTATCGTTCCTAGAGCCTTTATTTCAAGAATCTCCCATTCTTCTTCCTCCATAGTTGTCAGCTTCTTTTCTATTTTGCCCAATGGTAGGAATATATCCTTCTGATATAAATAATGTTCCATCTGCATCTTTCATAATTGGTAGTTTTGGCCATTAAATTTCTCGACCCTAAACTTTCCATCTTTCGCCATTGCTCCCACTCGAAACAGGAACCCTCTTTTCCTGCGAGTTACCTCTCGCTCTGATATCAGTTGTTAGAAAAACATTATCATAGAGAAATAAAATAAATCAAATGCGGAAATAAAACACAGAATATACACAATACAATAGAGACACAGATATACGTGGTTCACCCAGTGTGGGCTACATCCACCAAAGAAAATGTTAGGTCCTTCCTTTATTATTATCAGAAAATTAAGGGATACAACCTACAACAAACCTGTTGTAACTTCCTCTTCTTTCTCTCGCAGTCTCCTCTCTCATAATACAATATTCGCTATGATACCTAGCCGCAATACATTTCCCTCATAAAAGAGGGTTGCCTTCTAGGGAAAAAAACCCTAACATAACTTCTACCATTAGATCTGCGACCTTATAATGAACGGTCCAAATTTACAATGAAATTACAATATACATTTACAAGGCAATTTTTCCTTTGGGGTATTTGCCCCCAAACCCCCATTGAGGAACATTGTCCCCCGAATCCCCATCGGGGGCCCACTTGCCCCCAGACTCCCCAGCCAGGGGGATCACTCCCCAGACCCCACAGGGGGGGTAATCCCCCCCTGCACTCTCCCACGTGGATGAGTGTACATTCTTCTGGGGTGTAAATTCTTCATGGGGTATAAACACGGCTGAAAACAAAGACCTCTGAATCAAGAAGATAATCAGGCTCCACAACCAACATGGTTGTATTTTGACACATATACATGGGTTTTTTCTTGATAGTCGCGTACATACGCATGTTTTCCTTCTACAAGACATGTATATATGCGCTTTTCCCCTGAATAGACGCGTACATCACCCTTTGTTGCTTGGTTGCTAGGTTTGATGGTTGTTGGGTAGGTTTTGATGATTGTTGAGTCTTCTTGGGTCTTTGTTATGAATGTTAAGCTTCTGTGGAATGACAGAAAACCTCTCTTTGGTTGAATTTTTGGGCGGTGCCTTTCTCATCATCCTTTTCATTTGAATGTCCTCGCATCTTGGGCTGGGTGTCTTGCTTCTTGATATCCTACTTGGTTTGTCTTTGTTTACATACAGTAGAGATTTTATATCAAATTGTTGTTCGGTCCTTGCATTTTCATTCTTTTATATTGAAAATACAAAAATATTAGGCATTTTACATTGTTGGCATTTGATCTTTTGAGTCTTTATCATTGATCTTAGTACATGCAAAGAAATATTGCATTTTATTTGGAATTGCAGCACTGAATTGAGAATTTCATTTTGAAAATCATATCATTTATTGGGAATTGAATTTAGGACTTTGCATTGTATTCATATTCATTTATTTTACTTGTTGAGTCATAACATCACTAGTTTCACGACCACACCTTTTTTAGTAAGCAAGACCACTAAAAGTAACGTTGTAATGTAAAATTGATTAGTAACGATTTTATGTTTCTAGGGTGCACAAACTAGCTTAGGATTTAGAGCCTTGGAATAGGATTTTGTGAGTAAACTTATCCAAGGCTATTAAATCAACATATATGTCTTATTAAGGGAGTGGAGAAATCCATTGTATAATCGGTAATATCAGGAGGCTTCACTTACACCGGAGTTAAGCACGATGTCGCGTGAGGTTGGTTGAAGGGATATCCCCCCGATACCTTCTTAGCGTCATATATATTTATGGGGATCTATTTGTATATGGGGATCTTGCTAGTACCCTTACCTTTGTGAGAGGCGGTGCTTTCAAGGTTTTGGGCTTTGTTACCCTACCCATATGGTGGACCTGACTTACGATTGTCTGTCTGTGCATCATTTATATCGTGGTTGCTTAGTTTCTTGACTTATGTACCACATAGGTTATTTGCAGGGGTAATTTTGCAGGTACCCTAGATCAGATAAGGGTCGGACAGCACATAGTGTTTATGGAGGATTACCTCTCCGGGGGGATCTGACCGACTAGTTGTTAATCCCACGAGGGGCCTTATAATTGATTTTGATACCTCCGATCTTTAGCAGAGGAGTCTCAGGCCCCTCTAGGGTGAGGCATACCTATTTTAGAGAGGGAGACCCATTTCAGCCACTTTACCCTGTTTGTGTGTATTTTGGCCTTTTGATTTTATTTTGGTGTGCTCTTTGATTATTTGTCAACCTTAGGATTTTATACCGTGCATTGAGTTGTCATTATCATGGATAGTGTAGTTCCTTTGGCTCCCTCCTTTATCGCTACCTCCCCCATGACATTCACTCATTTCATGGGTACGAATCCATTCGATTTTCATCATGGTATGAAGAATTACAACACCCATTCAATGCCTTGGGTCTCTAATCATTTTCCTCTTGGTATGCCAAACATGCCTTCCCCCTTTCCATCCTCTCCCTTTCTTGTTTATATGAATCCTAGTTTTGGATCCAGGGGCACGATGGCTCCCCATCTACATCTTCATTTGATAGGAGTCATGTCCCTCAACCAACTCTCACTATGGGGGGTTGGAATCTCCCCTCTTACAGATCCAATCCTAGCCACACTGTTTCAGGAGCCAGTGGTCAAATGGGTGATTATTCTACTTATTACACCCCATCCATGTATCCTTCGTCTGCCATGTCAGTTCCTACTAACACTCTTCTCATGGCAAGTCTCCATATGTCCTCTGGTATTCCATGTGGAGGGAATCATTTTTATGGTACGGGCTACCTTCTTCACGGAACCCCTTCATGTGGGGGCAACATATATCCTCACTCGACTAATCCTTATCACGCTTTTGTCTCTTCACTTACATCTACTTCAGTGATGATTCCTTTACTAACCTCTATGGATCTGTTAGGGTCCTAACCCGCACATAGGTAGAACAATATATTCATATGTAATAAAGGTCAATATTAATAAGGCCTTTCAATAAAATAGAATAAGGCGGATGTAAGAAGACCCAATAGAAGACTCTGCTTCTAGAAGGATCTTCCTCTAGATGCTTCTTTTTAGTATAAATAGGAGTCGAGGGTATGAGAACCCTAGCTTGGAGATTATTGTAATAGAGCTCTTCTAAACTGGAGGTTTCCCCCTCGAAGAGGCCCTTGAACATTGCTTTCAGATTCAAAGTGTTATTTATGTTTTTATTGTTATATCATTTTAGTGTTATTGTGGTGAATGCTCTGGTTATATTGTTGTTATTCTGCCATTACTAGCATTTTATTTCTGTTCTGCATACATTTTATATCTGGTATATTACAAGTGGTATCAGAGAACTTTCCTCGGTAGAAAGTGCGGGTTAAATTTTTTTTCAGGGTAGAGACGTATTCCGACATCTTTAAGCCATGGAGATCTGTCGTTACGCGCATAAACCTGCGGTTGAGGGATTCATACACGTAGGAAATACAAGTGGTACTTAAGCGCACATATGTTGGCCACCCTTGTAACCCCTGTTGGTATCCCTTCAAGTGGTAGCGCATCAGACATCACTTGTGTATGGATCAGCCTAGATTACCTGAAGCCCTCTTTAGATAAACCGATCGGTCGCCTGACTGCTATAGTGTCACCGAGAACAACACTCGGGAAGATACTCTCTAGTACCTGGGTAGTCAGGTAGTACGACTAAGGGTATGGTCTATCCTCCTTAGTTAGTGTCCTAATATATTGGGCCGAGTACTACTATTGGACCCCGCACATATATCAGAGAGCTATAGCACAGGGCAAACCCTTGTCTGTAGAACCCTTAAATACCTAACCCTTGGGGACAGAAACATAAACAAATTAAAATAGACAAGATCTATTGCCATGCAACTGTGTTCGGGTTGCCAAGTAAATACACATTTCTTTCTGGTTAAGCATTTGGGCATTTCCTCTTTGCAGTATTCTTCAGACCAGAGTATAACTCCGTAAAAAAAAAGTCTGGAAATTTTTTCACCATTATTTCAGACCTATTCCATTGGACTCATCTCTTCACCCTTATCACATTCATCCATATCATTTTTTCGGCAAAAAACAATTTACCCCACCCGCCCCTTTTAAGTTCCCCCATCCTCATGGCCCATACTCGTAGCCAAGACTTGGAAGCTCGCTTCAACACCTTGCAATCTGGTCCCATTGAGACCCAACAAGAAGTGAAACAACTCAATGCCAATGTCCTCACCATCAATACAACCATGCAGTCCTCAATGGGCGAAATCAAACAAGACCTCACCACCCAGCTTGAATCAGTCTTTTCGGCACTCTGCACCAAACTGCATATCCCTAAAGATAACCCTTCATCTTCCACACCCCCACATACTGAAGGTGACCATTCCTCTCATTCCCATACCTTGCAGAACCATCACTTTCAACGTGACCTACGCCTTCCACGGGTGGATGTGACCAAATTTGATGGCTTAGACCCCACTGGTTGGGTAACCCAAATGGAACATTACTTCTCTTTATACAGCATTACAGATGACTTGGCCAAACTCTAGTATGGTCTTCTCCATCTAGATCAAGAACGTTGGCAATGGTGGCAATGGAGAAAAAAATCTCGTCAAGGGCATATTTCTTAGACACAATTTGTGGCAGAGCTTTATAAACGCTTTGACACTGACACCAACCATTTGGGCCATTTGACAAAGCTAAAACAATTAGGAACAATGGAAGCCTTTATAGATGCCTTTGAGTGCCTGGCTTTTAGAATAGAGGGCATGTCTGATGCCTTTTTCCGAGAGTGTTTTATCAGCGGCCTCAAGGATGAAATTCGGGCCCATGTCCTCATGGCTCGGCCTGAGAGTTGGGTGGAGGCTACCAAAAGAGCTAAAGAAGCACAATAGGTTGTATCTTCTCAAAACTGCAAACCCTCCTTCATCCCTTTCCCTAAACCAGTAAATCCCACTACTCCCTCTGCTCCACTAAAGATTCAAAAATTGACCAGGGTTGAAATGGCTAAACGCGAACTCAAAGGCCTTTGTTATAACTGTGATGACAAATATTTCTCGGGACACAAGTGTAAAGAACAAAAGCTTTTTATGGCCATCTCCGAGGAGATTTCGGAAGAAGATGAAGAAACTCCCTCTATGTCTGAATCACCTGAATCCACTGACATAACCCCTCCCTAGGACCCTCCCAAAGTAGAACCAGTCATTTCCCTCAATGCTCTCACTGGCTTCTCCGCTCCCCAAACCCTCAAGCTAATCGATTACATCAAGCATCAGAAGGTCATCATTCTGGTTGATAGTGGCAGCACCCATAATTTTATTCATAGTCGCATTGCCCAAGAAACTCATTGCTACATCCATGCCGTCAATAATTTCCAAATCATGATTACCAATGGTGGTTCCATGAAATGTGGAGGGCGTTGTGAAAATGTGTGTCTCCAAATTGGGGACGACCACCTGAAATCCCATATGTTTGCTATCGACATGGGAGGTTGTGACATTGTGTTGGGTGCAGACTGGCTAAGGACTTTGGGTCCCATTCTCATGGATGTTAAAGACTTAACCATGCAATTTGACCAGGAGGGCCACCAATATAAGTTCCAAGCCATTACTGTCGGTTCACCTGAGATCATTAGTTCCCATCACATGGAAAAGATGCTCAAAAAGGGTCATTCTGGTGTTATCGCCTAACTCCATGCCATACAAGCAACAGAGACACCCTTCGTATCGCAAGACCTCCAAGCCATCATTTCTAAACATCAATTGGTCCTTTCCACTCCGCAAGGCCTCCCTCCTTCCCATGGTGTTCATGATCATTCCATTCCCCTTGTACCAGGAAGCCTTCCTCCCAATATCCGTTTGTTCAAAGGATGGATATCAACCTGTGTCAGCCATTCCTCAGAACTCTTGACTTTGTATGTCGGCCATACCCTCAATGTGTCTCAGAATCACGTGAATTTTTAGTCCTATTGCGCACCCTGGTCCTACTTTCCTCATTGGTAGGTAACCTTGAACCCAACAGTCGAAATTTCATCATTGGTTGTTCACTAGGTAGTTTCCCTTGTGTTCAACGGCAATACATCTATTCACACATTGGGATTCGTGCAGTGTCTTGGATTCCATTAGTCCTATTGGTGGTTTCCTCTCCTTTGTCAGCAATTTTCCTTATTGGCTACTATTCAAAGGGTCTTTTTTGTGTACCGCTTGCATCTGGCACACACAAAAGATGCACGGGGTCATTGGTTCGTGAACATGTTCTTCGTATGATTTCCTCCAAATCATCAAGATCTTTCTTTGCACCTCGTGTTGAATGATGAGCGATGCCTTAATGCTCTCCTTTCAATGGGTCTCCTTCCATCGACTTCGGCCCATCTATTTTGGAGGTGAGACCTAGAGTCCTATGAGTACCTAGAGGCTTGCAGACATTAGTGGCAGCTTCTCTCGCCATCAACAATTGGGATTACATCAATGTCTCGTGATCAATCGATTCTTCAAGTATTCGACCCCAACTCCTCTATTCACACTTGTAAGAATGTACTCGGTGCCTTGATACCTACTTTCATTATTGATAGGTTGTGTCGCGTTTGTTAACAGTATACCTCAATGACCGGTAATCAAATGAAGTCTCATTATGTTCGACCTCAACTCCTTTATTCAGACGATGTAGACTTGCACCTTTGGCAGATTGTGTAGAAGACTCGAAGACATTAGTTTATAGTCGCAGCTTTCCTGAGTTGTTGCTACCTTTCATTGGACCAATACCTATGTGAGTTCAGTGATCATGGGAGATCATATTGTACTCCATTGTATACAGATATATTCATATTGATTTTGAGACTGGTTTTACTAGACCTTGTTCGTGACTATGAAAGCCTTTGGCATGTAGCCACCTTTGCATTGCCTATTCATTGTCATGGACAGTTGTTTGGTATATTTTCACATGGATCTGCAGTGTAATTCAAATCATCAGCCATGTGTGCAAAGTTAGTACAGATTGTAATGTGCAACTAGTTCTTCCAGCTGGGTCCCCATTACTCCACTTATGGGTCTTATAATGTATTTCAGACATCGCAGATACTCCTCTGACCTCACACATTAGGGGGCATCTTTTATAGCAAGATTTGCCTCACCCTGTGCAAACTTGCACAAAAGGCCTTTTTCCATTTCCCTATGAAGACTTGAAGTCCCTTTTTGCAAACCCCATAGCTAAAAACATTATTTTTCCACATATATGTTCCCTACCTATTGTACAGCATGTGTATACGTAGGTTGCACCACTACAACCCGCATACATCAGGATTTGTACCCAAAATTTAAAAAAAATGGTGTCGGGTTTCCATGTCACGTCACGAGATCTGTGATCCTTGACCTTCCATATACTGGAAATGTTCTGAATCGACCCTTCAGTTCCACTTGAAGGCTACAAATGGGCCAAATCCGAGCTATGGAAAAGAGGAGAAGAATTCAACTTTGAGAGCAAAGTTACTCTGCAGGAGAAATTATTCACTTCATATTGAGTCTGCATCCCTTTGTCCTTTTAAGTCTGAACACATTGTTCAGCCCCCAAGCTCTTCCCTACATGATTGAGAACCTCATTGTCTCTCTTATATGAGCTTGCCTTTGGTGGAGGATTGAAGTGGTGGAGGCCCATCTAGAAGGGACTTAGTTTCTCAGTTTTGAATCGTGTCGGCACGGAAGTTTGTAATTCATTCACTTTTGCTAATTACATTTTAATAGAAATAATTGTTTCTCGTCCAATTAATATCTTGCAAATATTTGAAGTGTTATTCCATGGGCGTATTTGTTATGAATGTTGATGGATTATGCTATTGAATGTGCTAACATTATATATTATCACCATATGCTTGTGTTT
>ML810827.1:33979-51175 GCA_009831015.1 Picea engelmannii
TGTAAATTTAAGCCTATTACATAACATAAATTTGCCCAAAAGAGAAAGGGAAAAGACAAAAAATGAAATAGAAAATATTAGAGGCTTATGTTGGTTGAAGAGACAAATTTCCAGATCTGAAATTTGTCTTTCCAAACCCTTGGTGACTTGCCAAAATGTGAGATCTTGCTACAGAAAACAAAAGGAGGTGAGAAGATTCAAATGAGATTGTAAAATACTTTGCAATACCATAAAAACTCAACTCACAAAATCTACAGTAATACTACCATAAACTTCGTCGAAGCAAAATATTTTGCTTGGAATCTCCTAGATTAGATCTATGAGCAAGAAATACACAAAGAAACAATGCAAGATATCACCTCACTGAAGCATAAACATGGCACCAAGAAGACTCTCAATGCACACCATGGATCCTCCAAAGCTTTTCTATTATTGAGAAAACTGTTGTTGCAAATACTTGCAGCAAGATTTACAAGAGAGACAGAACAAAATGAGAGAGAGGAATGGGAGAGATTTGGGCAACATAAACTTGCTCTGAGAATAGATGTGGAATGAGGGGGGTAGGCTTTGTTTTATACCTGGGAGGCAAGAGAGACCCCTCTTGGATGAGCTCCAAGTGTCATTTGCCAAGAGTGAGTGAGCATCTCAAGGAGGGGCACACTTTTTAGGGTTTTGGTAAGTTAGGGTTTGAGGGTTAAGTGTAGGAAGGGGGGAAACACCTTTTCGCTCACCCAACCACTAAGTTAGAACCTTAGGGGGGCGCACGTAGGGTTTTAAGTGGGTTTTCACTTTAATTTTATCTTTTGGTTAGGTCAACCACCAAGGGGGGCGCACTTTTCTTAGGGAGATGTCAACTTGAGGGTGTGGCTAAGCAATGGGGTTCGGTTTAAGTTAGAAAATCATTTTTCTAACTTAGGAAAAGGTTTAGGAAACCTCTCCCACTCACTCTCATGACTTTTTGTTCATTTTACAATTTTTGGTGGTTTTACTTGGCCAAATTAAAGCAATTAATTGTTGACTCAAGACTGACTTGGACTCCTCATGGACAAAGACCTAGAAAAACTTGTCCAAATGAGTTTAAACTTGTTCCAAGGGTGTAGGGGGTCTCTTTCCATTTCTTTTGAGTACCCATACCCCTATCAAAATCCCCTATGACCAATTTTTTACATTTTTACATCAAATTTAATTAAAATTACCATTAAATGGGTAATTTTAATAAATTAAAATTACCATTAAATGGGTAATTTAAAAAAATCAAAATTACCATTAAATGGGTAATTTAAAAAAATCAAAATTACCATTAAATGGGTAATTTAAAAAAATCAAAATTACCATTAAATGGGTAATTTTAATAACTTAAAAAAAAAGTTTTAAAACTTGACGGAATTCCGCAAGACTTTGGAAGATGTCTAGCATGGTCATTTACAATATTCCTAGACCCTAGTCACCATTGGGCTCGATCATTAGAACTCCTTTCACCACTTTGGAGGATTATTGTGAGTGAAAACTCTAGGGTAATTAAAAGTTACCTGAGGATAAAAAACATTCGATGAAAGGACTTCCCTAATGATAAAGTCCTAGGCAACTAACTAAATTTTGACTCATGTTGACTCATTACATTATTATCCCAGTCAGGGGAGCGGACATTCCAATTACAAAAAGACGTGTCGAGGGCAAAAATTGTCTTGTAGAACCAGAAGTCTTCAAAAAAAGGTTGCACCCCAAGGTACACAACTTCATGGTACATGGAGTTGACCCCTAGTAAAAATAGGTGCTCAACATATGGCTCCACATGGGGACGTGTGTTCGATCTTTTTGAAGGAGAGCATACGAGAACTTCATAATCTAGAAAACTGATTGCTCACCAATATCCAACATAAATACATGTATAAAAACATAATAAAAAAATGAAATGTTATTGATAATAATTACATAAATAAAATGACTATACAATGAAAGACATTCATCAAATAATACAAAACTAAAATAAAAGGAGAAAGGTTAGAGATACGTTACAAAGGGTGCCCCTTTGGACACCAAACGGTTGTGTTGAAAATCACTTCAAGGTGGAGTTCTCTCACTAGCATGCCTAACTTTGTGTCATCCCACTGGTTGAGATGAGTTGTTAGAAGACTGATACACTTTATGTTGTTTTCTGATGTTCTCATGTGAACCCCTTTTTCTATTTTCTGGCCATTTGATATAATCCTTCTTAAAACAATTATGATGAAGTTGTATGGGTGCCAAGCGAACGGATTTAGAGTTAGTTGATTTCAATTCTTCTTTGAAAGGCTTGGCATACTCTTCCGTAGGGATGATATGTTCCATATTATTACCACTAACTTTATTATCATCCTTATGGTCTTTTACTAGAGTTGCTTCACTTTTTCTTCCTTTTATTTCTTTCATTATAACCATGTCTTGTTTGTTGAAGTCATAATCTTCGTAAAGACAAATATCCCCAATATCTAAGACATAAGGAGGAAGTGGACCAAAAATCCTATCCAATTCATCTTGACATTTGGCTGATTCTTCTGATAACTAGTGAGTTGATGTTGATGACACATTTCTAGCTGAAAAATCCAACTATGTTTCTAATTTTTAAGGAGTCATATCATTATTTACTTTATTTGAACCTTCTTCCAGAAAAATCCCATCAAAAGAATCCATGGTGTCCCAAACATTACAAACATTTGGGAATTCATATTTAAGTTCCATCTTGGTAGATACTATAGAATTAGACTCTGTCTCATAACATCCCATCTCTAGTTCACGATACACAAGTTCATTTGTGGGTTTCCTAGGATCTTCAACATGGTACTTTATTTCTAATTCCCTGTTTAATCTAAACATGGAACCATCTGGAGTAGGAATGGTGGCATAAGTCAAATCCATTTGTAAATCATCACCCAAGTCTGCAGCTATTTTTCTTGATAACAACATACCCCAAGCATCAGGCACATCAATCACTACTATATCCATTTCTATCATGATGTCCCAGAAAGCATCCAAATGCACCTGTAAACCCTTAATCAAACCATGCACCTTAATTGTTTTTCTATCCATGGCACAAATGTTATGATAAGGTCTTGAGATCCTTAAGTTTAATTGTTCCATTTCTTTCTTAGTCATAACATTTGAGCTTGCTCCAGAATCAAGCATACAATTGTGGAGAATATAATCACTTATGAGCAAAGAAAGATAAAATGGCCGATTCTTTTAATTCCCCCTATCCATATTTTTCAAAATTACAAGTGCATATTGGTAAGCTACTACATGTAGCTTGTCAACACTNGGGGGGGGGGGGGCATTCTAGGAATACCTGCTTGAGGCCTATCTTGATTATTGTTTCCATTCTTTTGATAAGTAATGCATCTATACCTAGCCATTTCTGACACTTGTTGGGGAGTAGGCTTAGGACCAAACTTTTTTGTTGCCTTATCCACCACATTATTCATGCAATTTACATCCTTACTATGTTCTACCAAATCCATCCATTCATCCATGCCGCCATTATACTCAGGACCAAACATATCCCACTTCACTACAAACTTGAAGAAAGACTTGGCAAGTTGATTCCTCATGAAATTGCCCACAAGGTCTACAATATGGGATAGCTTGGTGATCAACCAAGTTAGTGGACTCAAAAGGATTTATTGGCCTTTGATCTTGAGAAGGAGGTCTTTTGGGCCACTTATCATTTGGATTGTGATGAGTTTGATTAGATTGGGCCCTTTCCATGGCTATTAACCTATTTTGCATGGCATTCATTTGATTAGCATGATTAATCTCTATTTGTTTTATCTGATTGCCCTGATTAACCTCCATTTTCTTGATTAGTTGAGTAAGCTCCTTAATGCCATCATTTGAAGACCCTTGATTTTCAACTTTCTTCTTCTTCTCCTCATAGGATTGGGAAAAAGTTTCTCTTGAGAAACCTAGAATGTTTGACTTCCTATCATCTTGCATATTCTTATCTATCCTTGTGGCAAAGTTTTGTGCATCCTTTGGAATTTGTGGATCCTTATCCCACAATTGATATATGATTTCTCCTTCAAGGGCTTCCATGTAATGGATTAAAATAGACGCATCAGGAGGCTTGATAGTTGTAGGGAGACTCTTAACCAAGTCATTAAATTTTTTATTGAATTCATCCATAGCCTCATTTTCTTAATTTTGACTTGTATTAAGGGCAAATAAAAGATGATGATCCTCTTTATGATCACCCCATCTTTCTTGGAAGGCCTTTTGAATTTCAACAAGGTGCTAAACTTATTAGGATCTTGTTCTGAAAACCACTCAGTTGCATCGCCTTCCAGAGAAAACACAAAAAGGGTCATCTTAGCATCCTCATGATTGTGACCATTGCACCACTTGCTGATACATAAGTCAACATTTAAGATGTGAGATTTGGCACTAACAACATTATTTCCCTGAAAAGCAAGCAACTTCTCAATAGATTTGTCAGGAATTGCATGAGGAGCACCTTGAATAGCTGCAAAGTTCAAAGGCCTTAGTAGATCACCCATAGTTGAATTAATATTAGTTGTTGTAGGATTATTATGTCCAAACAAGAGATGGATATCAGAGATTGCTTCTTCTCCAAGACTTTCAAGTAGCCTATGAAGAGCAAGTCTGTTTATTCTCCTCCCATAAACCTTTTCAGGTTCAGGAAATGAATAAACCAACCCTTTTGGATTGCTCCTGGTAGTATACCTCAAAGAATTTTCAGATAGAGTCACCACTTCGAGAGCAAGCAATAATGAATAACACAACCCAAGTTAAAAAAAAATTGGGAGAATTTTATTACTTAGTTTTTAAAGAATAAATTAAAGTAAGTCGATTAACCAAGGATAAGAGACTTATCCCCGGCAACGATGCCAAATATGTCACCGTCCTTATACACACCTACAAGCGTGGAGAAGTCTCCAACCCACTTGGTGTGTCCTTGGAGGCATAAGCTTAAGTCCAAACCCACTGTCACCTCGATTTGGACTTCTTCCGTCTAGGCTCACTCCTAGGGAAGCCAAGGGGGGTAGACCCTATTTAACTATGTTAAGTTGATTAAGTGATCTAGGAGTTCATTTTAATTATTAAGTTAGGGGGGGATAACCTATAAGACGAGCATCAATCCAATGCAAAGATTCAATGACTAACAAAACCTTTCACCTACAAGTTGACTAAGACTAGTGCCTAAAGGTTGGGCAAAATGGAGTCAATGAAAACTATACAACAATTATACAGTTAGATGAACTAATCACAATGAAATAAATGATATAATCTACACTTTAAACAATTATGAAATGAAATATACCAATGAAATGTGTTAAGAACAGATATACAATGGAACTAACAACTTAGCTAATTGCACAACTATACAAAAGAACTAAAGAATAATTAGATCCAATATACAATGAAGCATAAGATTATCCATAAAGAAAGAAAGTAACTTAAAATAACTTGGAAGCAATTGAGAGATGCACAACTTTGAAGGTACAATACCCAAATAGAGAGATAATGCGCAACCTTGGAAGTAAGAGCACTTGAAAGTAAATCACCCAAGAGAGATAAGTAACTTGACTTGCAAGATAAATGATTGCTTATAAAGTAAAGTGCGTGAAAGTAAAAGTACACAACTTGTATTGAGATGATTAAAACTGAAAATTAAAGGTTGTGTAGATAGATTTTAGAAGAGTTGTAAACCTTAGTTAAACTAGGTGTGGATGCAAGCCTAGATTATGTGTCTACCCCTAAACTCTTACCACTTTGACCAAAATGATTGTTGGGTGCTCAAGAAAAAGGACAAGCAAGGTCCTTCTCTAGCTCCACAGGTCAATCTAGAATGCTTGGGTGCTCAAGCAGGGAGGACACTTAGTGTCGTGAAGCCATCCTCGACTTCCACAAGTCACCCTTTTCATGGTGAAAGTTGTACCAGTTCAGGTGCCTAGTTAAAATAGATATGATTACTTCCAATCCTAAAAAGATACAACTTATGATTACTTCCAACTTAAAAAGATTTACAACATATGATTACTTTCCAACATAAAAAGATTTTAACAAATTATACAAAAAATGCAAGCCTTACGATATTGCATGGGTTGGCTAAGCCAAACCACTTTGCAAGGTGTAGGCAAAATAAATAAATGCAACTAAAAATACTTGGAAAGTAAAACAATTGCACCTGGCCACTCAACCTTGCCTTAAGGACAAGTGGGGCAAATAAGAAATAAACCAAATACCTAGCAACCTCAACAAAGGCACAAGGAGGAAAACAACATTATTGGTTTTGTGCCAAAGTGGGTGAATAATTAAATGAATAACTTAAGAGATAAGCAAATAAACCTAGCCTCACAACCTTGCCTTAAGGACAAGTGGGTTGGTTAAATAATTAGATGCATAAAACAAAAAACTAACTACCTATCCTTATGATATTGCATGGGTTGACTATGCTAAACCACTTTGCAAGGTGTAGTAAAATTTAATTATTATTTACAAAACAAAAATATGAAACTATGAGAAGAATGCAAGCCGGAGAGACTCTCTTGGGTTGCTTACAATTAAGGAAATAGAGAGCAGAAGAAGGGGGTTTTGATACCCCAAGTTGGGAGGCTCCTCTTGAATGTTTTGAGGCCCCAAACGGGTAGCACCTCCCCTTGTTTTGACGAGAACCTGCAAAAAACTGCAAGCTAAAGCTTGTTGGAAATGTTGTAAACAACCAAAAGCACTCAGAAATTTATGTTAGTACATAACATAAATTTTACATAAAAAAATCAGCAAGAAAATATGTAAATTTAAGCCTATTACAAAACATAAATTTTCCCAAAAGAGAAAGGGAAAAGACAGAAAATGAAATAGAAAATATTAGACGCTTATCTTGGTTGAAGAGACAAATTTCCAGATCTGAAATTTGTCTTTCCAAACCCTTGGTGACCTGCCAAAATGTTAGATCTTGCTACAGAAAACAAATGGAGGTGAGAAGATTCAAATGAGATTGTAAAATACTTTGCAATACCATAAAAAATCAGCTCACAAAATCTACAATAATACTACCATAAACTTCATCCAAGCAAAATACTTTGCTTGGAATCTCCTAGATTAGATATATAAGCAAGAAATACACAAAGAAACAATGCAAGATATCACCTCATTAAAGCATAAACATGGCACCAAGAAGACTCTCAATGCACACCATATATCCTCCAAATCTTTTCTATAATTGAGAAAAATGTTGTTGCAAATACTTGCAGCAAGATTTACAAGAGAGAAAGAGCAAAATGAGAGAGATGAATGGGAGAGATTTGGGAGCATAAACTTGCTTTGAGAATAGATGTGAAATGAGAGGGGGGCGTAGGATTTGTTTTATACCTGGGAGGCAAGAGAGACCCCTCCTAGATGAGCTCCAAGTGTCATTTGCCAAGAGTGAGTGAGCATCTCAAGGAGGGGCACACTTTTTAGGGTTTTGGTAAGTTAGGGTTTGAGGGTTGAGTGTAGGAATGGGGGAAACACCGTTTGGCTCACTGAACCACTAAGTTAGAACCTTAGGGGGACACACTTAGGGTTTTAGGTGGGTTTTCACTTTAATTTTATCTTTTGGCTAAGTCAACCACCAAGTGGGGGCACACTTTTCTTAGGGAGATGTCAACTTGAGGGTGTGGCTAAGCAATGGGGTTTGGGTTAAGTTAAAAAATCACTTTTATAACTTAGGAAAAGGTTTAGGAAACCTCTCCCACTCACTCTCATGACTTTTTGCTCATTTTACAATTTTTGACATTTTTACTTAGCGAAATTAAAATAATTAATTGTTGACTTAAGACTCACTTGGACTCCTCATGGACAAAGACCTAGCAAAACTTGTCCAAATGAGTTGAAACTTGGTCCAAGGGTGTAGGGGGTCTCTTGCCATTTCTTTTGAGTACCCATGCCTCTATAAAAATCCCCTAGGACCAATTTTTTACATTTTTACATTAAATTTAATTAAAATTACCATTAAATCGGTAATTTTAATAAATTAAAAAAAACTACTAAAACTCGACGGAATTCCGCAAGACTCTGGAAGATGTTTAGCATGGTCATTTACAATATTCCTAGACCCTAGTCACCCATTGGTCTTGATCATTAGAACGTCTTTCACCACTTTGGAGGATTGTTGTGAGTGAAAAACTCAAGGGTAATTAAAAATTACCTGAGGATAAAAAACACTCGATGAAAGGACTTCCCTAATGATAAAGTCCCTGGAAAATAACTAAAATATGACTCATATTGACTCATTACATTATTATCCTACACAGGGGAATGGACATTTCGATTTCAAAAAGACGTGACAGGGGCAAAAATTGCCTTGTAGAACCATAAGTCTTCAAAAGAAGGTTGTACCCGAAGGTACACAGCTTCATGGTAAATGGAGTTGACCCCTAGTCGAAATAGGTGATCAACACATCTCACCTCTTATTGTCAATGATTTCCTTTATTTCACCCAGGGCATGAAAATGTATATATAGGCCCTAAAAGGATTCCTCCATCTCTAATGCAGTGAAATCAGAATGGTGGTGAACATAGAAAAATCTTGTCTGTATCATTTTTTAATTCTAGATCTTGTTCTACAAGTAATCATGAACTCCCTTCCTCTTCAAGTCAAGGATATGGAGAACAACTTTAAATACCTGGGGTTTTATCTAAATCCAAACAACTATAGGTTCTTTGATTGGTTATGGCTCATTAAAAAGGTGGAGGTATGTATATTTGTGTGGGTTAACTACTTATTGTCTAGAGGAGGTAGGTTGGTTTTATTAAAATTAGTGATTGAAAGTATAATGGTGTACTGGACATTAATTACCATAGTCCGTAAAAGGTATTCTCACCAAAAAAAAAAAAAAAAATTCCATTATCTTTGGTTAGGCTCTCGTCAAGCAGCGGGTATACCATTGGTTAAATGGAATAAGGTGGATTCCCCCAAAGAGATCGTGGGATGGGGACTTAAGAACATTTACAACTTCGCTCAAGCTCTCACAACTATAAGCCTCTAAAGACTCTCTAATTGTAATTCTTTATGGAGCCGATTACTCAAATCAAAGTATATGGGAGGACTTTCAATAGATGAATGATTTAGACAACCATCCAAAGGTTCACTCATTTGGAAGGATTTGGTTTCATCCTTTCCACTAGTGGGTCAATGGACGGTGTGAAAAATCGGTGATGACAAGTTGGTTCTGGTAAGTGATGACCCATGGATGGGGGTTGGCAATGATTTTTCGATTATCAAATCCTCTTCTACATGCTCTCCATACTAAAAACATCTTCTCCTTAGCCAACACTTGAGCTCAGATTCCCCAAGTTAAGGGTAGGTCGCGCTTGAGATCAATCCCCTCCCTTGGACTGGCCGAAGAGGAGGCAGAAGAACGTGATCGTTTTGTAGGTCTTCTGAACTCAAATTATATCATGTTGGGATGATGAGCCTAACATGCTATGTTGGTCGAAGAACCCAAAATCCGGTGATTACACAACAAACTTGGTTTATAAAGCTTGTATGGATTTGTAGTTTACAGGTGAAAAGAAGTGGTGGGCGGGGCCACTTGGAAATTAAATGCTCCACAAAAGACTAATATCTCTCTTTGGTTGACTCTAAGCAATAAACTGTTAACTTGGGACGTTGGTCTTGAGCAGGGATGTGTGGGCCCAAGCAAATGTGTTTTATGCAAGGACTGTGAGGAGACCAGAACTCACACTTTTGTTGATTGCTTGTATGTAGCCTAAGTTATAGGGGTCGTCCAGAAGGAGTTCAAGCGAGTGTCTTTATTGAACAAGTCGAGTCTTGAAGACTGTCTGAAGGATTGGTTGGCCGATAAACCAATCAAACAATATGAAGGAATGCCTAACTTTCTGGTGTCCAACATCTGGTAGGCAAGGAACTCATGCATTTTCAGAGATAAGGAAATACACTCAGAAGTTACTATTATCATTATTTTAAACTTGTCCAAATAATTTATGACTGATTTTAAGATAAAATATTTAAGGTAGCGTTCCATGCTTGAGTTGGACTTCGTGATTCCTTGGGGCTTCTTCGATGGGTCATGCCAAGGTCATCCACCAATATGTGGGGTCAGGGTTGTTCTTTATCTCGAGCATAATCATTTTCTTCATGTTCGATATGCCCTTGGGCGAGGAACTAACGACAAAGATGAATTCATTGCTTTGTGCACCTTATCGGAGGCGGGTTCAAATAAAGGGGTAAAAAAGTTACAGATGTTGAGGGACTCCATGTTGGTTATTGACTGGGCTAGGCAGAAGGCCTCGATATCTGATGTAAGGCTGGAACCTTTGCTTCATGATATCAAGAGTGCTCTTCAATCCTTTAAATGGATCTCATTTTTCCATATTTATAGAGAGCTCAATGTTAAAGTTGATGCTCTGTCCAAGGATACTCTTTCTCTTCATGTGGGAGCCCTGGGTTTTTATGAGTTCATAGACAATGTGGAGACAAAATCCATGGAATTCCAATTTTAATTCAAGCGTATGTTGGATTGATGAAGTGTCAAATGGTTATCCTGACGATACAATAGTAAGGATGTATATATTTTGAGGTGAAAAATTGAAATCTTTTTGAAGTAACATGTATGAAAGCTTGTTTTTTGGTATAAGGAAAAATTTTGAGAAGTTATAAAGGTGAAGCAGTGTTGTTATAAGCACAAGAAGTCCCATTTTTTTTAGACTAGTAACATGTATATTCATCACTCTTGAATATAAAGTATTTTTCAGTGAAAAAAAAGTATCAATAATCTCATTCTCGTTTAGGAACTTGAGCATGGACCAATCATATTTTTATTGTTATTATTAGGTTAATATTGTTTATAAATTTAATAGATTAAAGATAAAATAAACATTTTGTTGTAATTGGTATTATGATATTATTGTGTGTGATATTGTTTATAATTTAATGTGTTATAAATAAATATTTATATCATAATTGTTATTATGGTAATATTGTTTATAAATTTGTAAAATGACTTATAAATAAACTTGATTTGTGAATTATTTTATTGTTATGTGGATGATATTGTTTATAAATTTTTCCAAGATAGTTTATTAAGGGGAAATGTAGCTTGGTCGTCTAGATTCAACCATCAATATACATGAGGGAATGTAACCTATGTTGTTAGTTTGTTGGTGTTCCGAGGATGCTTCATTGAAGGCCTCTACATAGCAAGGTTCGCTTTGGATTTTGTTTTGTAGGAGCTACAATTTGTTGGCAGTGTTAAGTCTGCTACTAAACAAAGTGGGCTTGGGATTTAGTTTGGTGAGAGATACAGTTTGGTTTAGCTAGCAGCAACTGTGAGTCGGTAATACAAATCAAGAAGGAAGAAGTTGCGGTGCAGACTTAGCAAGGACACCCACAACATTGCAAAGATTTGATGCAGCCTAGTGTTGGGTCATCTCGTGCCAAGCAGAATGAGCCTTTAGCCAAGATTCTTGTTGCAACCTATCATAATAGGTTTTCTAAGAAATCCAAGCATGAGGTGGAGGGCATAGAAAATAGAGTGAGGCCAAAAAGAGATTATACCTCTAGTGTCAAAGTGGATGAATACATCTCTCTTTGGCTTCCTAACACTAGGTTTTCAAGGAGTGAGGAAACAAGATACTCCAAGACAATGGACTTAAATAAGCATATTAAAGAGTTTGTGGTTGGTGTTATGGAACTAAAAGGCAAGAAAAACCGTGAGATTCTCAACATGGTGGACAAGTTGGACAACAAATATGAGAGTCTCATTAAGGCTATTTGGGTGTAGGAGGCTAATAATCAAGAGGAAGTTGTTGAAGATGTAGAAGTAGGGGAGGTACATTGGCAACACGGAGGCTAGTGGAGGAGAAAAAGATGTGGATGTTATAGTATCAACTTCAAAGGACATGGCTTGGGCTCAAGGGCAAGAAACTACTCTTCTCACACTCGTTATGTGCACTCAAATTCCCATGAATGACTACCAAGTCTTACTATTCATTTTTTCCAGATCAATGTTATAGTTATGTTTTAGGCCCTCGTGGTCTTTGATTTAGAATTTCGGGGTTTCTACTAGGGTTGGGTTCCAGATCCATAAGGATGTTGTTAGGGTCTTTGTTTTGTTTTATAGTTTTAAGTTCAAAAACAATTCATGGGGGGGAGAGGCATGGCTCAAGAAATATTATCAATTTGTTTACCACTTTCTAGTTGCCCCCCTTAGCATAGCCACAATTTATGGTGTCTATAATCTTATATATATATATATATTATTAACACCTAAATTTACCTAACTTATCAAAAATATATATAATTTATTAATTTAAAAATAAATATATTTTGTCATTATTGTGATAATATTGTTTATAAATTGTATAGATTAAATTGGTTTTGAATTATTTTATTGTGATGTCGAATGGGTAGTAAATATACTCACTATGATCCCCGGTGTTAAGGGAGCAAACTATGGGTTCAATGCAATGAAGTACGCATGTTAATACAAAATCCAAGTGGCAGCGGGCCTACATAATGACTAGTGATGTCAATTCAAGTGTAGAGCAAGGATGGATTAGCATGGTTAAATCCTCCTATTTGGAACCCTAGCCTCCACTTAAAATGAGTATTCAGTTGTTCTCTGTCTCAATGATGAATTTGCATTTTGCCTCCTTTGAAATGGCAATTGATCGTTATCTAACCATAAAGGGCGATAACATAAGTGTTCTAAGACCACTGGCAATGTTAGTCATCATGAATCTCTACATCTATTTCTTATGCTTTCACTATGTAACTAGAGATTGGTTTGGATATGCATCCATCCCGTGTTAGAAAAATAGGTGTGCTCATTTCACCATAGACAATATAGCAATATTGTCACCCAACCATAGGCACAAAGGCCACCCCCGAGCACCTTAACCTTGACAAAGAGAATAATTTTGGATGCAAAGCCTAGAACCAATAGCCAACCAAGGTGGCATACCTCTCTCTAGAGCTAGCGTACTGTAATATCCCCAAGGACGAGCCCTGTTGTAATCATGTTTATGAATGGTAAATCATGTTTTGTAGGCTGGTGAGCCGAGTATTGATAAGCTGGTAGGCTTATGTGTTTATTAGGCCAGAGAGTCTAAGTGTTAAAGGCCAGGAGCCTATTTTTGTAAATGTAATATGCAGAACATTAATAATATATAAACATCATTGCGTGTCGACCGACCACGAAGAAAGAGTAATGGGGGACAAAGCTTCCACAGAATGGGTAAGGGAGAGGGGGCTGAAAGGTTGGAAGAGGGGCTAAGCTTGAGGGCTTAAGTCCTTGAATAATAATTTATTATTATTCCAAGGCTATGTGAAAAAAATGTTATTTTTATCCTAAGTCCTGGGAGGGGCAACGCATGCAGCTCCAACATGTGCAAAAAGGGAACGCGTACTTGATGGAGTGCATGCAGCTTCATGGGCAACATGTGTCGGCCTAGACACATGCAATTTAACCCAAGAATTGAGCCGAGATGGGGGTTCGTCCTCCATTCTGCCGTCCACTGTCTGAACCGTTGAGTGTGTTCGTTCTGCTAGTTTCCCGATCTGTTGTATGAATCGTTTGGAGTCTGTGAACGACCTCTACTTAATTTTCCTATCACGCAATCCTGAAAACCAGAACCGGAAGTCAACATGTGTATTTCTGTGAAGTCTGTGGCCTCTGTATTCGTCCTTTGCAATACTCACGCACACACTTGAGACCCAAAATCCGTCACCTGAGTCATTCTGTGATTCTTCCATACTCCGTCCGAGTTCGTTGGAAGCCTCCCCGAGAACCGTTTCGTCTCTGCATTGGACCTCTGCATAGCCACGCACCTCTGAAGTCGACCCACGTCTTTTGTGAAACCTAAGCAATTGTTTATGTCGTGTGTGTTATAACTGTGGGTTGTTGTGGCCACACAGTCCTTTAGCTGAGTGTGATTGAATACCATCATTCGTTCCTTGTTGAGCCTTGTTGTCCTCCTTGTGCTGGAATGGAGATAAAGAAGCAGGCTGTCAGGCCTGTGTGCAACACTCTCTCCAGGTGAGAGAGGTGGTTGTGGTTGTAGAAGAAGGTTGTCAGGCCTGTGAGTGACTCTCTCCAGGTGAGAGAGTGCGTGGAGGAAGTGAGAACTCCTGGAAGGGGTCCTGTAGCTGCCACATAGCTCAGAGAATTCTGGTCCAGCTTGTTGTTGAAGCCCAAGGCAAGGGATATTTAGTAGGCGAAGGACTGTCTTGGTGACAGTGAAGGTGTATACTCCTGGGGTGGGGCAGGCATGTGGGGAATGAGAGTCTGTGAGTAGTGGGCATAAGTGGCTTATGGGAGAGAATCCTTCCTCATAAACTGTGTGTCTTCCGTTGAACTTGCCCAGCCTAGGATTCCCTTGCCCAGTGGAGCTTAGTCCTAGCTTGGGGGTGACCTACTGCTGAGAGTGATGAGCAGCGCGGTCTAAGGCTGGGAGGTTCATGGAAGGTTTTCACGTAGTTGGTGGTGTATTACAGTTTCAAAGATAAGTATCATTATGTTTTTTAATTCTGTACTTAATTAAAATGCATGTTTTGTGATACTTGTAATATTATCATGTATTTTGTTGCAAGTTTGAATTGTTGTTAATTATGTTTAAGTCTGTATGACAGCATTAAACCCATGTTAAATGTGTTAATTTGATTTAATGCATAATCTTTATAGGCATATTATGTATGTATGAGAATGTTTTCGCGAAGTAGCATTTCCCGACAAGTGTGGTCGATGGTCGGGGATGTTACAATATGGTATTAGAGCCATGTTTTCAATGCTGAGCCTGGATGGGTCGGATAAGTGGTCTTTGCACGCAAGGTTTCGAGTGGAAATGGTGTTCGGATGGAATCAATTTCGAACCTTAGAATGTCTCTAAGTGCCAAGGGGTTACTTGGTCGTGTTACGAAGCTCGGGAGGAGTAGCTATAGAATAAAACTGCATCAAGCGTAGTATTTGACCACAGAGAGAGAGAGCACTCAACACTTGGGGTGTTGGAGCTACAGGATTTGTTAGGAGAAGGATAATCCTTCACGACCATCAGATCTGGTAGTGTTGCGAGGCAATTAGCCATGAATTCCTTTGGAAATCCATACAGTAACAGAGTGTGTTCTACGTCGTAGGATCTGTTCGAAAGGAAGGGAAATTCAGTATGACTGTCAGATTTGTAGAAGGTACAGGAGGGTTATCCTGGAAGCCCTTCGGAGTTCGGCAATTGGGAGAAGTGGGGTGTGCGGAGGCATAAATGCCTGAAACCCAAAACCTTGAAGTCCCGAGGGAGATCTACACCGTAGATCTGGAGAAAAGAGCTTGACCATTGGATCAAGTAGAAGAGTAGATTGTAATTTCGGTAGTTCGGCTATCGGGAGAAGTGGGATGTGTCGTTGCGCAAAATCCCAAAGTTTGAAGTTCAGAAGCGAATGAGTAGACGTGGTGGGGCTGGATGACGTCGCTAGTATTCTGCCATGTGGCATCTTGTGTGAGCAGGGTTAGTGGAGCCCGAGTTTACGTAACGTAGTTAAAGGTCGGAGGACCCATAGTGGCGTTGATCACGATACATAAAGATCAACGACCAGGAGACATTGCGGGGACCCAAGCTACACAGAAGATAATTATCCAAGGCGGTCCTGCAATCCTAACCGTGGTTTCACTGAGTGGCTACATGTCAGCGTCAGGAGAATTGCGGAATGAAGGGCGAGTTACTTCCAAACCACCGTTGCATGCACCCGCAACTGGGAAAGAATAAGTGATGTGACATAATGACATCACTTAAGGTGACGTGGAAGTGTTCAGGGTGTGCAGATGTGAAATTTTTCGAAGTCCCGAAGTATTGGAACTGAGACGCCTGAGGTTCCACAGCAAGTGTTCGTCGTTGGATGCTGGGTAGACGTGGACCGTTGATCCACCCTACTGTGTGAGTCCTATAACTTGTAACTCTGAGTGATCATTTTTTTGTGCTTTGAAAATCTTCTGAAGCCGAAGGCCCGAGAACGCGCTTGGTCACGACCCATGGTCACGTGGGTTGGGGATTAAGAGAGAAGGGGATAGAGCCCGAGGGATTGTTACAGAGCCGAGCAGAGCTTAGAAAATTCATGAAATCTGAATGTTTTCTTGATTCAAATTTGTTTATGAATGTTTTGGGATTTGTTAAGGAATAATGGCCTGACAAATTCCGATTGTCTACACATTGTGTTTGCAAAAGTTTAGCGAGTGCCAGAACTAAGTAGAATTGCCATTGAGTGCAAAAGAAATGGAAGAGACACAGAATGCTTCAAGTTCAGAGAACTAAGCTAAAGGGATGGATGTTCATTTGGGAGTTGAAGGGTCGAACTCCAATGGGCATGGAGAAGAGATAGATAAGGAAGGTCATATGATGAAGATCATTGAAAAATTGCAGAAAGATGCCCAAACTCACTGAAGAGATAGCAGAAACCTCAGGAAAGCACAGGATAAACAAGGTGAATTCAACTTAAAGTTGATGAAGAGTCTGGAGAGAATAGAAAAGAAGTTGGACCAGGAGAGAGACTCGAGCAAAACAGGGAGTAACCCGATTTCTGAGGGAAGAAGATCAAGGAGTGTGGGTAAACACCATCATCACTCCCAAGGTCGCTCCAAGAGGAGGGCACACAGTAGTTCAAGCCCATCTCCTACTAGAAAGCACATGAGATCTGGAGTGGATGAACTAAAAGGCGAAATGAACAAGATTAAGCCTCCAACGTTTGATGGAGAACACAAGAAGGAGGAAAATGTCGAAACATGGTGTCTTGGCATGAAGAAATATTTCCAATTGCAAAATTATTCCTCTCATGCAGAAGGAAGAATTACAATGTATCAACTGAAGGGGAAGGCATCGATGTGGTGGGATCAGCTTGTGCAGGTACATCACATTAGAGAGAAAGATATCACATGGAAATAATTCAAGAGGTATTTCGAGAAGAAATACTTGACTAAAAGATACTATGACAGAAAGATGAAAGAGTTCTTTGAACTCAAACTGGGCAGGATGACCATTGATGAATACGAACAAAGGTTTTTGGAATTACTGGAGTATGTTCCGTTCATCAAGGATGAGACTGTCAAGATTCAAAGGTATCTGAGTGGACTGCCACCTTCCATTGGGGACAAGATCCAGTATGATGACCCAAAAACTATGGAAGAAACGATAAGAAGAGCGAAATGCTTATATGAG
>ML810828.1:0-13878 GCA_009831015.1 Picea engelmannii
TACATGGAGCAACCACCGGGGTTCATTCAAAACTCATATTTAGTATGCATACTAAAGAAGTCACTTTATGGCCTCAAGCAGACACCTAGAGCATGGTATGAAAAGATGGATTCTTATTTTTTTTCACATGATTTTGTTAGATGTAAATATGATTGCAATGTTTATATGTTGAGGACTACTGACTCTTTGATGATTTTAGTACTCTATGTTGATGATATTTTGATCATTGGTAGCTCTACTTCAGCCATTGTTGTGGTCAAAGAGATTTTGCATGATAGGTTCTCTATGATGGACATGGGTCCACTTCACTTCTTTCTTCATCTTGAGATTAGTCAAAATGTTTCTGGCATCAAAATTTCTCAATCTAAGTATGCTAGGGACCTTTAGGATAGATTCCACATGATAGACTGTAAGTCTGCACCTACACCCTTCTTATCTGGGATCAAACTTTAGGATGGTGTGGATACACCATTAGTGGACATCACTTTGTATTTATAGTTGGTAGGGAGTCTTTTGTATCTCACCCACACCCATCCAGATATCTCATATGCAGTAGGAGAAGTTTCCAGATATATGCAGGAGCCCCATGATCTGCACTGGAAGGCTGCCAAGCACATTCTCAGATATGTTCAGGGCACCATGAGTTATGAGATTCACTATGCAATTGGTTGTGCATTGAATCTCATAGGCTTCACATATTCAAATTGGGTTGGCGATGGCACAGATCGCAAGTCCACTTCCTAGTACACTCTCAGTCTAGGGTCAGGCCCTATTTGTTGGTCAAGTAAGAAGCAATTAGTCATTGTTTTATCTTCCCCAGATCCTCAGTACAGAGGAGTAGTCAATTGTGTCATTCTGGCACTTTGGCTTCAACACTTCCTTACCGAGCTTTGTATTCAGTTTCACTGTCCGACTGTCATATGGTGTGACAATCAGAGTACACTGAGATTTTGTAGAGATCTAGTACAACAACAACGAACCAAACACATTGAGTTCCACATGCATTTCATCAGATATCTAGTACATGACAAGATCATTGATCTGTAGTTATGTCCTTCTTCTGAACAAACTACCAACATCTTCACTGGGCTGAAGTTTCATACTTTGCGGGATTGTCTTGGAGTGAAGAACATAGTTTCCTAGAAGCTCCCTTTTCTTCTTTTGATGCATTGTCTTTTGAGGGGGGGTTTTGTTCCCACGTGGTTTTCCCTCTTTCCTCATTTTCATTAAGTGTTCATTAGTTGCATTGTACATGAGTATATAATATGGTCTAGTTGTCGGGACTCATTTTTTATTACTCCATAGTGATGTTCAGGGGGGGTGTTGGAGATATTTCTATTTTTGACTCACTAGTTCAGTGGGATTTTACTCGAGCTAGTTCTATTTTATACTTTCTATTTTAGATCATCACTATTATGCATGCATTCCTAAGAAAAATCTCAATGCTTGTTCACTTTTCTTAATTATGGATTTTTCTTTCCTATATGAGTGTATATCGCTCATTCATTGTATAATCATTGATTTAGCTCATTGAAGTAGTGTGATTAGATTTTCTCATTCTTCCATATTGAATCTCTCATTCTTTTCTTGATAAGTTTCGTTTGTACTTGCTTTAGCTAGGTCTCCTATGCATGTTTCCATGAAACATTGACGAATCCTTCCAACATCATTGAAGTAATTTCTTTTTCCTCAAAATTCTTGGGTAGACTTGGTTCCAAGTTAGGAGCATTGATATGACCCGAATAGGGGGCATATATGGGGTTAAATGTATATGATATGACCCCAAGCGAGGCATACATGGGGTTAAATGTATATGTAATGGGGTAAATATATACATAAGTGGTCGTCCTAATAAAGGGGCCACATGTGAAATTTGTGAATAAGTATATATAAAGATCGTTGTTACTCATTATTTTCGTCACCCATGTGACCATTAATGATGTACACCTATCCTTTGTCTTTAGAAGAATCAATTGCCTTAATCCTAGAAGACGAATGAAGATGAACTCTCCCAGAGAGATGAAATTATCTTTTCCTTTGTAAAAAACTTTGTAAAGAAGGATTGTCGCACCTTGCTCAGTGTTAAGGGTGTGACGATATAGGATTGACGTAGGTTGCACCACAGTGGCCTATGACATTGTCGCATTTTTCTCAGTGTTAAGGGTGTGACGATCACCTGTACGAAGAAAAAGAGAAGTTTCTTGATGCTTTTAGAATAGAAGCTTCGAGGGTGAGGTGGCCTCCGATCGATTTGGATCTGATTCGCATCCCTGTTCTAGTGGGATCATCCTAACCTCCTCACCCTATCCTTTTCAGCTTATAAATGGAGGGGAGTTCTCATGGGGAAATTTATCTTTTGGAATGGTTAGAGAATTTTTGGAACTTCATCTTAGTTACAGAGATTCAACTAATGAGATATTAGTCTAGCCAAGAGTTTGGATTAGCTTCAACTATAGCTAATTCATATGGAGTTTTTGGGCTTGTTGTTATGAGGAAAATATCTCTATGGATAGGGGTAAACCACAACAGACATAAATGACTGTAGAAATCAACTCTGATCTCAGGTATGCTATATAAGAAAATATGCTAAAAAGACAAGATAAAGAGCCTACCTCATTCAGACGTTTGATGAAGTCCACCGTTGAGCACTTTACTCAAAGAAATACACATGCAACTTGTCCTCAACAACCAAGAAACACAAGAATATGGTGATAATATATAAAGTTAGCACATTCAATAGCATAATCCATCAACATTCATAACAAATATGCCCATGGAATAACGATTCAAATATTTGCAAGATATTAATTAGACGAGAAAAAAGTATTTCTATTAAAATGTAATTAGCAGAAGTGAATGAATTACAAACTTTCGTGTCAGCGCGATTCAGAACCGAGAAACTAAATCCCTTCCAACTGGGCCTCCACAACTTCAATTCTCCACCAAAGGCAAGCTCGTATAAGAGAGACAATGAGGTTCTCAATCAAGTAGGGAAGAGCTTGGGGGTTGAACAATGTGTTCAGACTTAAAAGGATAAAGGGTTGCAGACTCAATATGAAGTGAACAATTTCTACAGAGTAACTTTGCTCTTAAAGTTGAATTCTTCTCCTCTTTTCCATAGCTCGGATATGGCCCGTTTATATCCTTCAAATGGAACTGAAGGGTCGAGTCAGAACGTTTCCAGTATATGGAAGGTCAAGGATCATGGATCCTATGACATGACATGGAAACCCGACACTATTTTTTAATTTTGGGCACAAAACCCGATGTACATGGGATGTAGTGGCGCAACCTGCATATACACATGTTTTAAATAGTTAGGGCGCGTATATGTGGATAAATATTGTTTTTAGTTCCGGGGTTTGCAAAAAGGGACTCCAAGTCTGCATAGGGAAATGGAAACAAGCCCTCAGAGCAACTTTGCATAGGGTGAAGCAAATCTTGCTATAACACCTATGTTGGATTTGAGCTTCACTTTGTCAAGTTGAGATCATAAGTAGCTGTCAGATCTACAGTCTTAGAATCCGTGGAGAAAAAGTGTGTGGGAAGCAAGGAACTGTTGGAAGGGACCCTACAACATCAAGGCATCAGTTGAATTCTCCCTTTCATATTTCTAATACAGTAATATATTTATTTCCCATAAAATTGTTCGTATTTTATTGTATGACTCCTTGATCACATCCATAGGTTTTGTTAAGTATTTCACTTCGGTGGCTTATGTATTTTTATAGGTTCAACATCACATAAGCCTTGAAACAGAGCGAGGATGACACTAGCGAGGACAAGAAACATTTAAAAGGTATGCCATTTATATCTTGTTAGTTATTATGCTTGACAATTAAAACTTAGGGAAAGTTTTATATTTTTTCTTGTTTTGTTCTAGTTTTGGGTTGAAACTAGGGACATCCGTTTGTGTCTGCACTTACCGATTTGTCCTGAAACAATCGTGTAGTCATTATTGAAGGAATATGGGATTTGGATGTATGAATGTATTGGGGTATTTGAAGGAGGTTATGTTATTCTTTAAGAAGATATTGTGTAACTCATCTCTCTTATCTATTTTGGACTTGTGCTCCATGCTCACATTTGTTGTACATGGTGTGTGCTCTGGTTTCTTGTCATATTTTAAGGTTTTGGCACACAATATTTGGTTTCAGATTGTATGGTGGAAAATTCTTGATGAAGATACTAGACAAAATTCCATGTGGGAAGTATTTGAAGAATGGTTCTCAAATAAATGGATCGAGGACTTAAAAATGGAAGCAATGTGTAAAATTGAAGATGAATTCAATAAAGCTAAAGACAAACTTTCCATATTACAGATAAATAATGAGGAATTAAAAGAAGAGCTTAAGAAGAAGGGTGATCAAATGTCTAAGATGCAATCCCTTAAATAGTATCTCATTAAGGAGGTTAAGAACTTAAAGCAAAAAAATAGTGGCAAATGAAATATGGAAAAGGATGATTCAAGGGAAGAATTTAAAAGCAAAGATGAAGAAATCAAAAGGTTGCATAAGCATAATCAAGAACTTCTTAATGATGTTGAGAATGTGAAAAGGCATTTACAAGAGGTAGAATCAAAGATCATTAGTGAATAAATGAGTAAAATTGTTGAAGAATCCCTAGATGTTGATGATATCAAAGAAGAAATGCAAGAAACAATTGAAGAAGGAAGAAATAAGTTGATGGAAAATATCACCATTCAGTTTCAACAGGAGATGTCAGACAAGATTCAAGAAGGTCACTAGAAAATAATCGAAGAAGTTGAGCTCAACTTCTTCAATTATATGTGACCAAAAGTTGAGAAAATAATTCAAGAAGTTGAGATATATTAGGTTAAATGTATATGTAATGGGGTAAATGTATATGTAATAGTGGTCAACCTAATAAAAGGACCACATGTGCAATTTGTGAATAGGTATATATAAAGATCATGTAGCCATTATTGAAGGAAGTTGTGATTTGTATGTATTAAAGTATTGGGGTATTTGGAGGAGGTTCTCATATTCTTTAAGGATTTATTGTATAACTCATCTCTCTTAACTATCTTCGATATGTGATCCATCCTCACATTTGGTGTACATGGTGTGTACTTTGGTTTCTTATGATATTTTAAGGTTTTGGCACATAGCAAGCATCATCCTCTAGTCTTGAGGGGGTTTAATATCATAACCTAGATCCTTAAAATCAATCTTCTAGGTCTTCCTCATGAAATCACACTTAAGGATCATGTGCTTGGGTTTTTCCTCATTGTTTTGGCAAAGAAGGCACCTCATTGACCACTAAAATCCCCACTTGTGGAGATTGTCGGAGATCAAAATTCTACTATGAGCCAAAATCCAAATAAAGAACCAAATATTTGGAAGGCAATATCCACCTTGATGACCCGCTAGATAGGATAGGTTGGAGGCAAATCATGTTTAGTTAACTTCGAGTTGTATCCCAAGCCTCATAATGTATAAGCCTTCATGTGCCCCCCACCCTTGAGAGTCATTTTTCTCAATTCTTAAGGGTGTTGCTCCTTTTAATCAAATTGTAATGAAGGACCGTTGTTTCTTTAAAGCATCCATTGGTTAGAGATGCTTCCATATTGTCTAGGTTCCCATCCTTTTATTCTCCCAAATAGATAAGTCATAAAAAGTTGTAATTCCATATTTCATCATCCATGCTTTCACTCCATAGAGGGACTCATCTTGGGATAAAGAGGACCATCCCAAGATTTAGTCTTCCTATATTTTTATGTGTTTATCATTGATAGGGATTTAGGATAACTATTTATGAGGAGAACAGTTATTTCGTTGTAGATTCTCCATATTGGGGAACCTTTTACATCTTACAAGGGATCATCAAGCCTTTTTATACAACTCTTTTTCAAGTATTTACAAAGGAGCAACTCTTTCTGACATGATGTTTCACTAGTCTCCCATTGCTTGATTAATGATCAATGGGTATTTTATTACTAGGCCTCTCCTTTCATGAGGATCTTAGGTAATGATCTAATTAACTAGGTGGAATTTTTTAGTGTTGGCCTTGCCCCCTTGACACAAGAAACTCCTTATCTCCTTCCTTGACATTTGCATGAAGCCAATTGGTGCTAGGAGGGTTAAACATAGAAATATCGGGAGAGATGACATAATAGACTTGATAAGGACAACTCGGCCTATGGGTTTGAGCCATTAAGATCCCCATTTGTTATTTTGGATTTAAGTTTATCTAAGATTTGAATCAAGTCAATTGCTTTAAGAAGAGTGAGTACTATGGGGATGCCCAAGTTTTTAGAAGTCTTCCAATGAAGTTGAACTGGAAATCCTAGAACCTGTGTTATTTGATGTATTTCTTGAGTAAAGGATTTTTAGCCACTTATATTACATATGTTGCTACTGACTTTTCCTTCAAAGGAATCCAAGAAACTACCTAGAGTAGCTTTAAAATATTAGGCTATAATCACATAGGCCCCCCCCCAAGAGTAGAGTATCATCTACAAACTAAGAGTGAATGATCACTTTCACACCTCTAACTATCTTCAACCTGAGGAGAAGACCATGAACCCAATCCATTTCAAGCTTCCTACCAATCAATTCTTCCATCAAGATGTATACCATGGGGGAGAGTGGGAATCCTTGTCTCAAACCTCTAGTACCTTGAAAGAATGGGGCTAATCAACCATTTATCACGGGCGTTATCCATGGCCTACCAATACAAGCTTAACTCCATCCAACAAATTGCTCATTAAACCCAAACAATTTAAATACTTCAACGAAAAATATATGTATTTCCATGTCAAAAGCATTTTCCATATCTAACTTTATCACCATGTATTTCTTCTTATTGGTCCTACTTAAATGGATTTCTCCCTAAAAATTAAAATAGAATAATGTTGTTAGTTATATGTCTATATTTGTCAAATCTCCTTGCTCCTCTAAGATAAGACCTAGAAACACATAACTCAACATGTTAGCTATTATAGCTATTATTGGGCCTGTTGTTAAGTCCCCTTCCAACCCTTTTGCTAAGTCCCCTTCTAACCCTTGCTTATAACTTATATAATGTTATTTCAATTTACATGATGACACATCTATAACTTCTATAATGTTATTTCAATGTACATGATGACACGTCTAGGGGAATCACACTCAACACAATCAATAACTTCTCTAATCTATCATGGAAGAGTAAGATGGATTCGTGCATGTAAATTATATTGAATCTCTCCATTCATATGATATGCACCTCCCACACTCGTTTCCAGTTATCTTCTCCATGCAACGAATCAAAGTTTATAGACGGGTAAAGTGGGCTTTATCATATCTCTTTCTTATTATCCTCTAAATTTAGCAATTTAGTAAGCCATGGTAAGCTACACTTCAACACAGCTCAATCTCCAATTTTCCATTCAACAAATAAAACAAAGGCTCCAATTTTCTCTTCAACAAATAAAACAAAGGCTTCTCAATGCAATTAACCGGAGGATACAAATATGCACTTACAATCTAAGCTTATCAATCACCGAAGTTTTTATTCATGTTTTAAACCCATGTTAAATTGGTTTCTCTTTAAAATTAAATTATTTTTGAATGTTTTATTAAAGGAATTCTTTGAAAAGGTTTATACAATGATGTTTAAGGTTGGTGAGGTTTATACAATGATGTTTAAGGTTAAGATTGGTTACATCTTAGACTTGTTACATTTATTTTATTCTTCAATCTATCAAGGGTTAGGAGGGATTAATCATTTTAATACATAAACATTTTTTATAAAATATGCATTCACAAGAACTTGTTTTTTAACGACATTTATATATTCAAAGTTGAGATTGAGCTATTTATATAAGTGTGTAATTTTTTTTTTTTTAATAGTAATGGGTAGGGATTATATTGAAAAAGAGAGGTTGTAGCAAGATTAAGTAACTTGAAACAAAAAAGACACATAGCTCTTGCTAGAACTATGAGTCCAAAATGCAAAATTGAAAAGAGTTATGCCCTGATAACCAAGCCTACCTAATATACCCTACACTATATTGGCGAGTATATTTCCAAACATACTAATTAAGCAAACAAAGTGCTTGAAAATACATAGAAATGATAGGGTAATAGAAATACTAATGTTTAGACCCAAGTTGGGAATCCCCTAGTTGACATCTCTTTATCTTGGATTCCTCCATAGCTCAACTTTCCTTGACATCCAAAATTGTAGCTTGAATATTGTTGCCTCTATTCATTTCTATATTAGGAATACAATGGAGTTCCTTTGAGACCAAGGGGGATTCTACTAAAGGGGGGGACTTTGGAAAGACAAATATTTAACCATTTTTGTTGGAATATCAAGATGCACCACAATTTGCCCCATAATATACTTCAAAGAGTTTATTTATTCATTGTTTCTAGTCATACCAACTCCTCATGCATATTTTACTTCTTGATTTCCCTTGGAGTCAATGATGACTCCCCATAAACCTAGCACCCTTGGGTTTCCTTTCGAGGCACCATAAAAAAATAGGATGGGATGCTATTATGTCTCTTTCCATTTTCGATAGTCACCTCTTCCATTATGAGTTACAATTTTTCCTTGGAAAGCAACTTGATTATCATGATTTTCCTCTGAGTTGAGAGATCCTCCAAAATATCATTGAGCCAAATCATTTCTTTCATTGAGAAATAAGCTATGTCATAAGGTCCAATCCAATTGGATTTAATGGTTTTCAAGAGTAGATATCTATCCCTACTCACCACTTCCCTAGGGATTGATGGTTCCATCTCGAAAATTAGTTGATTGCAAGCTAGCCAAACTTTCTAGGCCAAATACTTGGGCTAATCCTTCCAACATCGTTGAAGTAGTTGTTTTTTCCTCAAAGTGCTTGGGTAGAATTGGTTCCAAGCTAGCAACACCTTCCTCTAATCTTGAGGGGGTTGAATATCATAAACTAGACCCCAGAAAGCAATCTACCAAGTTTTCTTTGTGAAACCACACTTAAGGATCAAGTGCTTGGGTGGTTCTCATTGTTTCCCAGAGAGGGAAACTCATGGGCCCCTAAAATACTTGCTTATGGATATTTTTGAAGGTCAAAATTCTATTGTGAGCTAAAATCCAAATAAATAACCAAAAATTTGGAAGGCAATATCCACCTTGATGGCCTGCTAGATAGAAGAGGAAAGAGGCAAATCTTGCTCAGTGAACTTCCAGGTATATCTCAAGACTTATATTGTATATGCCTCCATGTGCCCCCCACCCTTGATATTCCTTTGACTTGATGCTTAGGGGTGCTTATCCTTTTAATCAAATTAGAACGAAGGAACATTGTTTCTTTAAAGCATCCAATAGTTACAGATGCTTCCATTGTATCTAGGTCCCCACCTCTATACTCTCCTAGGTAGATGATTCATAAAGAGTTGTAATTTCCTAATCCTTCATCCATGCTTTCACTCCAGAGAGTGACTCATCTTGGGATAAAGGGGACCATCCCAAGACTTTTTCTTCCTAGATTTTTATGTGCTTTCCATTGCTATGGGTCTAGGATATCATTTATGTAGGAGAGGAGCTACTTCCTTGTAGACGTGTTGTAGAGTCTCCATATTGGGGATCCCTTTACATTTGAAAATGGATCATTAAGTCTTTTCATATGACTCTTTTTGAAGTATTTACAATGGAGCACCTCTTTCCACCATGATTTTTTACTAGAGATGTATCTCTATAATATTTTGGCTCCCATTTCTTCATTAATGGTTGATGGGTATTTTATTTCTAGGGTTCCCCTTTCATGAGGAGCTCAAATAACACTCCAAGTAACTAGGTGGAATTTTTTAGTGTTGACCTTGCCCCCTTGGCACAAGAAACATCTTATCCTCTTCCATCGCATTCACATGAAACCCATTGGTGCTATGGGGGGTTGAACATGGAAATATTGAGAGAGCTAATAAAACATACTTAATAAGGAAACTCAACCTTTGGGGTTGAACCACTAAGAGCCCCAAGTTGTCATTTTGGATTTAAGTTTGTGGAAGATTGGAATCCAATCTATTGTTTTAGGATGGGTGAGTACTATGGGGATTCCCAAGTTTTTGAAGGTCTTTGAATGAAGTTGAAATGGAAATCCTAGAACCTATGGTATTTGATGCAGTGCTTGAGAGAAGTTATAGCCATATATATTATTTTTGTTGCTATTCACTTTCCCTTTGGAGGCATCCAAGAAACTTCCTATAGTAGCTTTAAACTATTGGACTATAATCACATAAGCTCCCCCCAAGAGTAGGGTATCATCTACAAATTGAGAGTGATTGGTCACTTTCACACTTCTAACTATCTTCACCCTAGGGAGAAGACCATGAACCCAATCCATTTGAAGCTTCCTACCAATCTATTCTACCATCAAGATGTATAACATGGCGGAGAGTGGGAATCCTTGTCTCATACCTCTGGTACCTTGAAATAATGGGGCTAATCGACCATTTATCAAGAGAATTATCCATGGTCTACCAGTACAAGTGTAAATCCATCCAACAAACTTCTCATTAAATCCAAACAATTTAAATACTTCAAAGAAAAAGAAATGTATTACCATGTCAAAGGAATTTTCCATATCTAACTTTATCACCATGCATTTCTTCTTATTGATCCTACTTGAATGAATTGCTTCTTAGAACAAAATAATGTTATCAGTTATATGTCTATGTTTATGAAATCTCCTTTTCTCCTCTAATAAGTCCTAGAGGCACATAAGTCAACTAGTTAGCTATTCAACAACCTCTCTAATCCATCATGAAAGAGTGAGATGGATTCGTACATGTAAATTCTATCAATCTCTCCATTCATATGATATGCACCTCCCACACTCATTTCTCCCTAATTTCAACTTTGTAACATAGATTTGAAAAGTCATTTGTCCCTCATTACAAGACTAATACAATGAACTTGGCACATCCCCTCTCTAGTTATATTTCCCATACAACGAATCAAAGGTTATAGACATCTTTTCCATGCAACGAATCAAAGTTTATAGACGGGTAAAGTGGGCTTTAGCATATTTCTTTCTTAATTAATTATCCTCTAAAAGCAACTTAGTAAGCCATGGTAAGTTGCACTTCGGCACATCCCATTCTCTAGTTTTCACTTCAACAAAACAAACCAAGGCTTCTCAATGCAACAACCGGAGGATTTAAATATGCAATTACCATATAATCTTATGGATCACCAAAGTTTTTATTCATGTTTTTGAAGCCATATGAAATTGGTTTGTCTTTAAAATTAAATTATTTTTACATGATTTATTAAAGGAATGTTTTGAAAAGGTTTACATAATGATGTTTCGGGTTAAGGTTAGTTATATCTTGGAGTTTCAATTGTTTTACTAGTTAGATCTGTTTTATATTTCTATCTATCTATCTATCTCAAGAGGGATTATATCTGTTTAAGACATAAATATTTTTGATAATGTAAAAATTTGGGCAAGGTTTTCATCTAAAAGAATTTGATATTTCAACAACACTTATAAATATGAAGTTGAGTTGGACCTATTTTGATTTGTGTGTATGTGTATGGGTGTATGAGTGTGAGTGTATAACTTACTTGTGTGTGTGTATAATTTACTTGTTTGTGTGTGTGTGCACGTGCATGTGTGTATAATTTACTTGTGTGTGTGTAATTTGCTTGTGTATGTGTATGGGCACACATGTGTGTAAATTACTTGTGTGTGTGTGTGTGTGTGTGTGAGAGAGAGAGAGAGAGAGAGAGAGAGAGAGAGAGAGAGAGATTTACTTGTGTGTGTGTGCGTAATTTACTTATTTTTTTAATAGTAATGAGTAGGGATTACATTAAAAATAGGGGTTGTAGCAAGACCAAGTAGTTAGAAACGAAAAAAATACATAGTTTGGGCCAGAGTCGTGAGTCCAAAATGAAAAATTGAAAAGAGTTATGCTCTGGTAACCAGAAATTCCCAATATAACTTACACTATCTTGGCATGTATATTTCCAAACATACTAATTAAGCAAACAAAGTGCTTGAAAATACATAGAAATAATAAGGTAGTAGAAATACTAATGTTTAGGCCCAAATTGGGCATATCCTAGACAATGGCTATTTTCCTCTAATTCCTCCATAGCTCTACATACCTTGACATCCAGAAATGGAGCTTAAAGGTTATTTCCTCTATCCAATTCTAGCTTAGGGATATGGTGGGTTTCCTCTAAAACTAAGGGGTATTCTTCTTAAGGGGAGGAGTTTGCAAAGACAAATATTTAACCATGTTTGTTGGAATACAAATATGGGCCACAATTTACCGTAGAGTTTCTTAGGAATCTCCAAATTTACGATGCTAAACACCCATGAATGCAACAACTTCCTCTTGTTGGTCCCTTAAGTCAACCACCTAGAATATATTAATGGAACAATTGTTTTCAGCTTCATTGTTTTACCAAGTCTTCTTCTCAAACTTTGTTTGCCACTTCTCCCATCTAATCTTGGCATTGATGATGCCACATTGGGCTTAAGTTGTCTCTCTAAACTTTGATGCACCATTTCAAACCTTTTTTAAATTCACCCATCTCATTAAAAAAAAAACACCCAACTTTGTAGTAACGATGCACCATTTCAACCCCAAATAGAACTGTCTTCGACCCAGAATGAAGAAAACCAAAACACAAATTCAAAACACGTATGGGGGGCTCCCTTTTTTGCATGAATGAGCACTCAGTTACTTGGAGAAAGGATCCAACACCAAAGCCATGGAGAGCCACAAACCTAAGAACCATGAGAATAATAAGCTAGACCTATGCAATTAACCACCATATCTTATTGGAGTGAATTTCCATGCTCCTCAGAACATTTCACACAAGTGAACGAAGGGAAGTAATGCAGGTTTGACGTGTCTTCCCATCAAGTTGACAGTTCACCTTTGTAATACCAACAAAGTATCAAGGACTTAAATTACCCATTAATTCCAAGAAACATTAAGGGAGAATTGGAAATGGATCCCCCCATTAATTTTACAACAACCCAAGCTAAGAGGTAAGCCCAAGATGGCTTGTACATCTGTAGTTTTTTTTTGGTGCCTCAAGATGTGGTAGAATTCTAGCTTGTCAAATCCCTGTACTTCTTGAAGAATTTGTCACACCAAATGCTGTAGATTGGGCCTTTGGGAATGAAATTATTTATAATTTCCATGAGCCTATGATCATGGAGACTCTCACAATGGATTCCTCCTACACTTAATAAGATTTAAAGAGAAAGAAATCTTTGAATAATTCTAGCGCCCCAACTTCAATGTTCATAGTGATCCCAACTCCTTAGGTATATTTTACTTCTCGATTTCCCTCGGAATTAATGATTACTCCCTCTATACCTGCCATCCTTGGGTTTAATTTTGAGGCACTATCAAAAAATAGCTTGGGATGTTATCCCATCTCTTTCCTTTGTTTATAGTCAACCTATTCCATTATGAGCTATGATTTTTGCTTAGAAAGCACCATGCTTATCTTGATTTTACTTTAAGTTAAGAAATCCTCTAGAAGATCATTGAGCCAAATCTTTTCTTCCACTAAGAAATAATTTATTTTATAGGGACTGGTCCCATTAGATATAATCATTTTTGAGAGAAAATATCCAACCCTCCTTGCCACTTGCCTAGGGATCTTGAAAATTGTTTGATTGCAATACATCCAAACTTTCTAGACTAGATACTTGGGAAAATCCCTCCAATTTTTTTGCAGTAGCCACTTTTCCTCAAAGTGCACGGGTAGAATATGTTCCAAGTTAGCAACATTTGCCTCTAGTCTTGAGGGGGTTGAATATCATAACCTAGATCCTCAAAAATCAATCTTCCAAGTCTAATTTGAGAAACCACACTCAAGGATCAATTGCTTGGGTGATTCCTTAGTTTTTTTGCAGAA
>ML810828.1:13978-39847 GCA_009831015.1 Picea engelmannii
CATCTAACAAAATCATGTGAAAAAAAATAAGAATCCATCTTTTCATACCATGCTCTAGGTGTCTGCTTGAGGCCATAAAGTGACTTCTTTAGTATGCATACTAAATATGAGTTTTGAATGAACCCCGGTGGTTGCTCCATGTATATATCCTCCGAAAGAACACCATGAAGAAAATCATTCTTCACATCCATCTGGTGAATTTCCCATCCTTTAGCTGCTTCAATGGCTAGAAATAAGCGAATGTAGTCCATCTTTGCTACAGGAGAAAAGGTCTCATCATAATCTATCCCATGAATCTGCTGAAATCCTTTTGCAACTAATATTTCATTGTACCTTCTCACCTGACCATCTACTTCTCTCTTGGTTCTATAGACCCATTTGCATCTAACAAGTTTCCTCCCAGGTGAAAGTGGAACCAGATCCCAAGTCTGATTCTCTAGGAGTGAGTCATACTTCTCCTGCATGGTTTCTTCTCATAATGGATTTCCCACAGCCTCACTGTAGATCTATGGATTAGAAGATTGAACCATATAGCAATGCATGGGCATAGTTGGTTCAAAATATGAAAGTACACAAGTAGGATCCTCATGCTAAGATTGAGTCCTCCTCGAATCCAATGGATCCATTGCAAGCTCGGTTGCTACCTGAAGTGTGGATTGCTCCCACTTGGGCATCTGCTGAAGCTATGGAGTTGACTCCTCATCTAGTTGTACTACCTGCTCGACTCCAGGTACAAAATCCTCTAATTTTGAATATGTAGCATTTGAGAGTATGGAATCATCATCTCTGCTGTCTAAAACTGATGGAAGCACAAGAGTATATGCATGTTGCAGTGGTGGTGCATGCAAAGGAGCCTCCTCAAACTGAACACTGCACTCAATAATGAGTCGGTCTGTAGAGAGATCAATCAATCTGTACCCCTTCACATCATATGGATATCCCACAAAGATGCAAGGTGTGCTATGTGGATCTAATTCTTTCCTCTTTTCAGAAGCAATATCAGCCCATGCGCGAGATCCAAATATGCGGAAGTGTGTGACATCTAGTTTGTCACCTGTCCAAGCCTCAAAAGGTGTCATATCCTCAACATATATATGAGGAGATTTGTTCTGTATGTAAGAATCATAGTTAAGTGCCTCATCCCAAAGCTTGGAAGGAAGAGACTTCGCATGCAACATGCAACTGGTCATCTCCTTGAGAGATATGTTCTTCCTTTCAGCAACTCCATTATGTTGTGGAGTGTATGGAACTGTATGCTACAACTGGATACCAGCCTCATGAAAAAGATTCTAAACATATTTATTGATATACTCCCCCACATTGTATGTACATAGGATCTTGATCTTCTTCCCAGTTTGTGTCTTTACTAGAGCTTTGAATTCTTCGAGATGCTAAAAAACTTGAGACTTTTTCCTGAGAAAATAAACCCAAGTATAGCGTGAGTAATCATCAACAAATGTAGACATACCTTTCTTTTCTGATGGATGGATGTGGAAATGGATCCATGAGATCACTGTGGACAAGCTCCAAGGAAGAGGAGGCTCTCCTTTCCTTCCCCTTTTCAAACTTCTCTTCGGGATGCTTGCCAAAAATGCATACTTCACAAACCCCTTCATAAAAGTGAATGCATGGCAAGCCTTTGACCATTCCTTGCTTGGAAAGTCATTGCATGTACCTAAATTTTAAATGACCAAATCTCTCATGCCATACTCTACTACTGTCATCAGCATGAGTAAGTAGTAAAGAGGAGTCATGGTCAACAAACTTAGTATATTTATACAACCTTGATTTATGATCTACCTCACCAATTAAAATAATGGAATTGTTATGCATTTCAAGTACATAGATTGAATCTAATGTAAATTCAACCTTTTTACCTGTCTGAGTGATCTGATAAAATGAGAGAAGATTTATAGAAATCTTTGGAACATGTAAAACATTCTCAAAACTGCCATTAGGGAGTTCCACTCTTCCCTCTCCTGCTACTGCTAATGGAGTGTCATCCCCAATGAGAATAAGGGGTCTTGAGCATAAACTCAAAGAAGTAAAGACTTCATCTTTGGATTCCATATGATGTGATGCACCAGAATCTATAATCCATGAATCAAATGAGGAATTAATTGCAACCAGAGCATGATGATTACCTTTCTTAGGAGCATGATATTCTTCCTGTTGAAATTACTAAGACAACTGAGAGGGGGGGGGCGGGGGGGTGGGTGAATCAGTTGTTACTGTGCTTAAACAATTTTAAGTCTATTAAACCATTTTTAATCTTTCTCCAAGTGACCATCAATATTATACAACATATGGACAACATAAATAATGAGCATCAATCACACATAAGACATACACAAAGACAAATTTTCACGAGGAAACCCATAAAGGGAGAAAACCTCTTCTTCTTCAAAATGATAGGCAATCTTTTAAGTTCTGTACATCATCTATAATTGAGCACCAACTCAATGTGAGGCTACTACCTATGTTTTACAAGATCCAACTTGTTTGAGAGCAGCAACTCTCTGGTTTCTCTAGCCCCCACTAGAAGGAAGCACCAACTCCCTGAGTGTTCCAGCACCGACTGGATGGAAGCACCTACTTCCACTTATACAAGCACCAACTTGCATACAAAAAACTCTGTGTTTTCCCGAGCACCACCCTGCCACCCAGTTTTTCTAGCCACAACTAGATGGAAGATATAACTTCCAATATTCAAGCACCAACTTGAATATCAAAGGACCACAATCCTCCCTAGCACCACCCAACTTCCCTGATTATAAATAAATGACTGAATAACCAACAATACAGATATATCAATTATTACCATTTCTTCACTATTTTGCAATTCTTCTCTGCTTCACTATTCTTCTTCTCTATTCATACTTGGCTTGACTTGTTGTCTCTTTCTATCTGTTCTTTCTATGTTATTCTCATTCTCTTTGATATGTGCACATTTTGCTCTCTTCGCCTATTATGTTCTATTCAGCTTATGTTCCTCATCTCTGAGTTTTCTTCACATTGCGCATACTGTAATTTTACCTTTCTATAGTTCAACTCATTTTTCAGTCAGAACAGCCAACAACGCACAGTCACTGCGTGTTTCTTTTATGCACTCCAGCAACTTCAATTACACATCGAATCCCTAAGACAACAACGCTTCTTCTACTGAATCGCCAACCGTCCAAGAACCATGATTCGGTTATGCTAACTGAATCGTAACTGAATAGTTAATCGTAAAGATCAACAATAGCCCTTCGATCAGATTTCCAATTAACAAGCACCATTGGATTAAATCTGCAAGTTTTTGCGTTTATCCCATATGCCCACTAGTTGTGACCACAGGCCTAAACAAGAGGCACTTCAGTTTCGCATTTCGCAAATTTTGTTGCGAGTCACATTGACTCTTCCAACTCTCGATCACAAAATGGAGCCTTGCAACTTGCAAGCTCCTTCCTTCACATGCCCACAACGATGACCAAGTGCTTATCCATAAAGAGCTTTCGCGATTCGCGATTCGGGGATTCTACCATGAGTCTCCTTGACTCCTTGACTCCCAGTACCCTAAATGGAGCCTAGCTACGCTAGCTCCTTCCCCTCACATGACCACCGGTGGTGACCATAGCCTATGCCAAAAGGCGTTTCACAATTTCTCATTTCAGCATTCCTGTGATGAAGGGTCTCGACACTCCAAGTTGCGATCCCTGAAATGGAGCTTAACAATTAGCTCCTTCCCTTAAGCCTTTGTCGATGTGACCATAAGTTATGACCAGGGGCCAAGCACAAGAGTGTTTCGCAATTTCGCATATCGACATTTCTATCATGAGTTGCTTCCTTGATTCCTCCAACTCTCGGTACCCGAAATGGAGCCTAGCTATGCTAGCTCCTTTCTCCTGTCGTCAACGATGTGACCTTGTCTATGACCACGGGCCAGACCTTATCGCGAGTTGGAAGGTTAGAGCATTTCCTTCCTTTGACTTTCCAGTCAGCGAAATGCCAATCGCTCGCCATGTGTCCTCTGCATCCAACGTTCCACAATATACCTCGATCCAAAGGTCCAGATCAATCCTTGATCCGATGGACCAGATCATTTCAGAATTTTTCATATCACGAGTTCCCACACCATGCTCCGTTGACTCCTCCAATGTGCAAGTCAGTGAAATTCTAGTCACTCACCACGTGTCCTTCTTGAAGATGGACGGTCCTCCTGCTTTTGGGATTTTGTAGGCCCGCTTCATCTTGTACATAAAGATTGTGCTCCTTCTTATGGATCCAACGACGGTTGGTCTTCGGGCTAAGATCTGACGCTTGAAATCTATTCTCTTCTACTGCGCGCTCATCCTATCTGAATTCAGATCTGACGGTCATCGAGAATTCTGGATGGGATCCAATGATCATTATTTCTCTTCACTGTTGAACTTTCCATTGCCATGCCATTATCGTTGCGCTACTAATTGTGATCTTTGCCATCAATGACAAACACACATACTCTGCCTCTGTCTGAAAACATGCCAACAATATCCCCCTTTGGCATTGATGGCAACCCCTTGAAGAACATCCAATTATACCACTGTAGCATCCTTGAAATTACCACACTTTCTCCCCCTTTGACATCAATGTCAAAGAAGAAACACGCTCCCCCTGAGTTTTTGCAGTACATACTCCCCCTGTCAACTATGAGCAGCTTAGAAATACAACAGATATTCAATAAGTACTCCCCCTGACCAGGTGAACAGATTAGACGAAAGAAGTTATAACCCCCAACTTTTGAAGAAGATATCCAAAAGGGGTCGCTGCTAACGGTTTAATAAAGATATCAGCTATTTGTTCTGTGGAAGGAATATAATTCAATTGAACAACTCGGTTTGTAACTTGTTCTCTGAGAAAATGGTATTTTATTGGGGTATGCTTAGTCTTGGAATGAAGAACAGGATTTTTGGAGACACTAATGGCACTAGTGTTATCACAATGAATTGTAATCGAATCAATATAATTTACCTTCAAATCTGCAAGAGTTTGAATCATTCATAAAATCTGAGTGCAACAAGTAGCAATAGCAATGTACTCTACCCCTATAGTTGATAAGAAAATAGATCCCTGCTTCTTACTAATCCATGCCACCAACGAGTCACCCAGGAAGAATGCACCTCCACTGGTGCTCTTTCTCTCATCCACACAATTTTCCCAATCAACATCTGAATAAGAAGTTAACTGAATATTTTGATTTCTAGGATACCACAGAACATAGGTCATTGTGCCCTTCAAGTATTTGAATATCCTTTTTATATCTACTAAATGACTTTGTTTAGGAGCAGACTGATAACGACCTACCATTCCAACATCGTGCATTATATTAGGACGAGATGTTGTGATGTACAAAAGTATGCCTATCATTGATCGATATGTCCTTTGATCAACATCGCGTGAAATATCATCTTTACTGAGCTTGCAACCAACCACCATAGGTGTACTAACAGGAGAAGAATCTTCCATCTGAAATTTCTTCAACATCTCTTTCAAATATTTTTCTTGTGAGATAAATATTCCTGCAGGACTTTGATTTACTTGTAAACCCAGAAAGTATGACAGTTCTCCTATCATGAACATCTCAAACTCTATTTGCATAGAGTTAGAAAACCACTGGACAGAGGATTCATTAGTACAGCCAAAAATAATATCATCTACATAAACCAAAACAACTAGTAAATTATCACCTTCAGACTTAATGTAGAGATTGTTGTCAACAGTACCTTTCTTGAACCCTTTGTCTTGTAAAAATTTGTCCAGTCTATAATACCAAGCTCGTAGTGCTTGTTTCAGTCCATAAAAAGCCTTATTCATTTTGCAAACATAATCAGGATTATCTGTCAATGAGAATCCTTTAGGTTGCTCCATACATACTTCTTCCTCTAGATCTCCATTAAGAAATGTTGACTTAACATCCATCTGATACACTTTAAAGTTCTTATGATATGAATATGCGAGAAACATCCTGATGGCTTCCAATCTTTCCACTAGTGCAAAGGTTTCATCAAAATCTTGTCCTTCAACTTGTGCATACCCTTTACAGAACAATTTGGCTTTATTCCTAACAACTTGTCATTTTTCATTCATTTTATTCTTTAACACCCATTTGGAGCCTATTACATTCTTACCTTCAGGTCTAGGAACAAGCTCCCAGGTATTGTTCTTCTCAATCTGATCAAGATCTTCATTCATAGCTCTAATCCAATCATCATGTTGGTTGGATTCATAAATTTTTTTAGGTTTAGTCATAGATAAAAAAGAAACATGAGATTGTTCTGAGTCTTTAATCAATTTCCTTCTTGTCTGAACTCCTTTATTTATATCTCCAATTATATGATTTTCAGGATGATTCTTTCTAACAATTCTAAGAGGTGATTTTTCTTCTTTCTGTTGATTTGTGTCAATCGGAGTATTTGTATCTTCATCTGATTCAGATTCTTCTCTTTCTGATCCTTGGACCTGTTCATCTTCGTCTTCAACTATATCTTTTGTGGTTGGTTCAACATTGCTTACATTTCGTATCGGGATTTCTTCATCAACTTTTATGTCGATACAATCAACCAATTTATGCAACCTCTTATTGTAGCATATGTATCCATTACTGTTTGTAGAATAACCTAATAATATACCTTCATTAGTCCTGTCATCATATTTGCCAATATTTTCATCATTATTCTTGATATAACATTTACTCCCAAAGACTTTAAAATGCTTGATTGAAGCAGGTCTTCCAAACCATAGTTCATAAGGAGTCTTGTCACTGTGTGGCCTGAGATGAGCTTTGTTAAGAATGTGAACAACTGTATGGATTGCTTCCACCCAATATGTCTGAGGTATATTCCTTTCATTCATCATTGATCTTGTCATTTGTTGTACTAATCTATTCTGCCTCTCAACAACTCCATTTTGCTGTGGAGTCCTTGGGATTGTGTACTCTCTTTTGATCCCATGTTTATCACAGAACTCTTTGAAGTTCCATGAGATAAACTATCCTCCTCTATTAGACCTTACTGCTTTCAACCTTTTTCCTATTTGATTCTTAGTTAGAGCTTTAAACACTTTGAATTTTTCAAATGCTTCAGATTTTTCCTTCAAAAAGGCAACCCATGCTAGTCTAGAATAATCACCAATAATCAACATAAAATAGTTTTATTTTCCTATACCTTCTTTCCTTGATGGTCCGCATAAATCCATATGTACTAACTGGAGAGGTTTTTCTGTTCAAGGGAAGTTTTTAGATTTGAACTGTGTCCGAGTAAGCTTTCTTATCTCGCATGGTTTACAAACAGAATCATATGGCTTTGATATCTTTGGAAGATCCTTTACTGCCCCATTGTTTCTAAGTTTGATTATATGATCAAAATTTATATGTCCAAGTCTCTTATGCCATAGCCAAATTTCATCATACTTGCTTAAGTGGCATTCTTCTTTTTCTTCTTTTAACACATAGACATTGTTTTCTGTTTGTATCCCTTTTGCAACCAACTGTCCTGAATTCACAGACTTTATTTTACAATCTTTAGAAGTAAAAATCACTTCACATCCTTGGTCATAGACTTGACTGACACTAAGAAGATTATGTTTCAGACCATCTACAAATAACACATCTTGAGCTTTTCCTTTTCCATTACTCGGACTTACCATTCCTTTACCTTTTATTTTTCCTGGTGCATCATTTCCAAAAGTTACATTTCCTTATTTGTTTTCACTTAGATTAAAAACTTACTTTTGTCTCCAGTCATATGTTTGGAACATCCACTGTCAATATACCAGGGATTCTTTTGTCTTTGGGCTGATAACACTAGTCCACACTTGTCATCTTCTTTCTTCTTCCAAACCTTGAAATTTTTAGCAGAAGGAGTCAAATCTGGCTTATAGTTCCTTAAGCGACAGTCTATAGCTTTATGTCCATAGTTATGGCAGTTGTAACATTTTGGGTCACTGAATAACAGATCATAATGATTTTTATGATCATAATTGTTGTTATGTTTCACCTGCTTCCTTTTCCCAGTCATCACATGACTTATAATCTATGAATTTTTGTTGCTTGACTGTCTCAACCTTTGTGGTGGCAGATAATTATTCTTTGAAAAACTTGATTGCTCATATCTAAATCTTAAAGAACAATTTATAGCTTTGTGACCAAAGTTAGAATAGAAAAAACAATATCCATAGAAAAATCCCGTGTACCTGGTAAAATATTGTCTTCTTTGAGTGGATCGATTTCTTTCATGCTGATAGTTTCTCTGATCTACATATTTGGTTTTGGTACTTTTTCTTTCATTCTTTCTTGGTGGTTGATTTTATTTCTTTGTTTCTGTAGAGTGGTTGTTGTCAATGATTGTAGATTTGACAAACTTGATGGGTTCTGTATTACTTGGATGATCACTACTTGATCCTTCTTCATAGCCCAAGCTAGCTTTCAACTTTGGATTCCTTTGTTGATTTAGAATGGAAGTTAATTCTTCCGAGGCTTTAATACTTGACAGATTTTGGTGATACAATGCCTTAAACTTCTCCATTTATTTTTTGGTTTTTACTATCTCTTCTTCTAAGGCTTCACACCTCGCTTTCTTCTCTGATAATTTTTGTTTCATAATGTCTTCTATTTTCTTTGCCTCTTCTAACTCCACTTTTAGTAGAGCAAAGTCTTCATCAAGTTTTTTATCATTCATTTTAAACTGCATCAACAACCATTTTTGTTTTCTCTTCTTACATCTGAGTCTGTCAATTTCTTCCAAAGCACTGATTAATTCACCTTCCATATCCACCATAGCTTCTTCGTCATCCATTTCACCTCTTGAATGTTCATCACCAAGATCTCCCATAGCCATAAGCATAAAATCATTCACTTTGTCTTCACAGGATGAATCATTATCTATGTCTTATGAGGAGTTGTCATTGTTTGCACACAAACTTTTCTTTTTACTATATTTCTTAAATTTGTATTTCTTTTCATCATCAGAGTTCTGATCCTTTTTCTGGTGAGGACACTTAGATGAAAAATGACCTATCTTACCACAGTTAAAACATTTGAAAGGGAGCTTGCCTTGATATTTTCCTGATCATTTATTTAACCTTCTCACAAATTTTGCCTCAATATCATCTAATTCTAAATCAGTATTATTGTCTGCTTTAAAAGATGCTTCTCTAGTAATGGATTTATCTTTACTAATTCTCATTTCATATGCAGTTAGAGTTCCTAGGAGTTGATCAATGGTCAGAGTTTTAAGATCATTTAGTTCTTCGATTGCAGAGACTTTTGGATTAAATTTATCAAGCAAAGATCTTAAAATCTTCTGAACTAAAAATGATTCTTCAATTTTCTCACCAAGACCCTTCATGGCATTCACAAGCTCTTCAAATATTAAAAAATACTTGCCGACTGTTTCATATTCATTCATCTTTAGTTGTTCAAACTTCAATCTATATGTTTGAAGTTTGGCATCTTTTACTTTCTCATTTTCTTCATAATTGTTAATAAGTTTATCCCACATTTCTTTGGCAGTTTGAAGATGCATCACCTTTACAAACTTAGCTTCTGCAAGTCCATTCAAGATAGCATTCATTCCCTTAGCATTAAAGCTAAATTCTAACTTATCATCCTTGGAAACTAGCACAACAGGCTTTATGTATCCAGTTTCTACTACATCCCAAACATCAGCACCTAAGGCCATTAGGTATGTTCTCATTCTAACCTTCCAAAAGGAAAATTTTGTTCCATCAAACAAAGGAGGCTTACTGGCTGAAGTCCCTTCATGACTTGTCATGTTTAAGCTTACAGATCTACCTTTAAATAAAAGGAACCCGCTCTAACAATTTTAAGTCTATTAAACCATTTTTAATCTTTCTCCAAGTGACCATCAATATTATACAACATATGGACAACATAAATAATGATCATCAGTCACACATAAGATATACAAAGAGACAAATTTTCACGAGGAAACCCATAAAGGGAGAAAACCTCTTCTTTTTCGAAATGATAGGTAGTCTTTTAAGTTTTGTACATCATCTATAATTGAGCACCAACTCAATGTGAGGCTACTACCTCTTTTTTACAAGCTCCAACTTGTTTGAGAGCACCAACTCTCTAGTTTCTCTAGCCCCCACTAGAAGGAAACACCAACTCCCTAAGTGTTCCAACATCGACTGGATGGAAGCACCTACTTCCACTTATACAAGCACCAACTTGCATACAGAAAACTCTGTGTTTTCTCAAGCACCACCCTGCCACCTTGTTTTTCTAGCCACAACTAGATGGAAAATACAACTTCCAATATTCAAGCACCAACTTGAATATCATAGGACGACGGTCCTCCCTAGCACCACCCAACCTCCCTGATTATAAATAAATGACTGAATAACCAACAATACGGATATATCAATTCTTACCATTTCTTCATTGTTCTACAATTCTTCTCTGCTTCACTATTCTTCTGCTCTATTCATACTTGTCTTGACTTGCTTTCTTTTTCTATCTGTTCTTTCTCTGTTCTTATCATGCTCTTTGATATGTGCACATTATTCTCTCTTCACCTATTTTGTTCTATTCATCTTATGTTCCTCATCTCTGAGTTTTCTTCACACTGTGCATACTGTAATTTTACCTTTCTACAGTTCAACTCATTTTTTAATCAAAACAATCAACAATGCATAGTCACTATGTGTTTCTTTTATGCACTCCAACAACTTCAGTTACACATCAAATCCCTAGGACAACAACGCTTCTGCTACTGAATCGCCAACCGTCCAAGAACCATGATTTGGTTTTGCTAACTAAATCGTAACTGAACAGTTAATCGTAAAGATCAACAATAGCCCTTCGATCAGATTTCCAATTAACAAGCACCGTTGGATTAAATCCACAAGGTCTTGCGTTTATCCCATATGCCCACTGGCTGTGACCACGAGCCTAAACAAGAGGCACTTCGGTTTCGTGTTTCGTGAATTTTGTTGCGAGTCACATTGACTCTTCCAACTCTTGATCATGAAATGGAGGCTTGCAACTTGCAAGCTCCTTCCTTCACGTGCCCACATTGATGACCAAGCGCTTATCCATAAAGAGATTTCACGATTCATGATTCGGGGATTCTGCCATGAGTCTCCTTGACTCCTTGACTCTCGGTACCCGAAATGGAGCCTAGCTATGCTAGCTCCTTCCCCTCACATGACCACCAGTGGTGACCACAACCTACGCCAAAAGGTGTTTCGCAATTTTGCATTTTCGGCATTCCTGTTCTGAAGGGTCTCGACACTCCAAGTTGCAATCCCCGAAATGGAGCTTAGCAATTATCTCCTTCCCTTAAGCCTTTGTCTATGTGACCATAAGTTATGACTGGGAGCCAAGCACGAGAGTGTTTCGCGATTTTGCATATCGGCGTTTCTGCCGTGAGTTGCTTCCTTGATTCCTCTAACTCCCAGTACCCGAAATGAAGCCTAGCTATGCTAGCTCCTTTCTCCAGCCATTGACGATGTGACCTTGTCTATGACCACAGGCCAGACCTTATCGCGAGTTGGAAGGTTAGAGCATTTCCTTCCTTTGACTTTCCAGTCAGCAAAATTCCAATTTCTCGCCATGTGTCCTCTACATCCAACGTTCCACAACATACCTCAATCCAAAGGTCCATATCAATCCTCGATCCGACGGCCCATATCATTTCAGAATTTCTCGTATCGCAAGTTCCCACACCATGCTCTGTTGACTCCTCCAATATGCAAGTCAGGGAAATTCTAGTTGCTCGCCATGTGTCCTTCTTGAAGATGGAAGGTCCTCCTGCTTTCGGGATTTTGTAGGCCTACTTCATCTTGTATGTAAAGATTGTGCTCCTTGTTATGGATCCAACGACGGTCGGTTTTCGAGCTCAGATATGATGCCTGAAATTTGTTCTCTTCTACTGTGTGCTCCTCCTATCTGAATTCAGATCTGACGGTCATCGAGAATTCTGAATGGGATCCGATGATCACCGTTTCTCTTCACTGTTGAACTTGCCATTACCATGCCATTATCTTTGCGTTGTTGATTGTGATCTTTGCCATCAATGAAAATCACGCATACTCTTCCTCTATCTGAAAACATGCCAACACTTGCTTCTTCTTCTTGGCTCCTTCATGAATGAATTTTCCAAGGTTTTTCTTCTGAAGTACATGTTCCATAAGGTCGATTTGTTTCTTCATGCATGTGGATTCTTCATGATTTGGTTTATTGCAATAAGTGCACTTCTTTCCCTTCTTCTTCTTTCCTTTGGAATTTGAAGAGTCTTTGGAACCTGAAGAATCCTTGAAGGGTTTGGAATATCCCTCCTTTTCTTTATCTTTCTCCTTTCCTTTATGTTTGTATTTTTTATTGGATGACCCTTTTTCATCTTGCATGGTGAGTGCATGTACTTTGGGTTCCTTAATAAGACCCATATGAATGATTTTTGTTTGCTCATGTGTGAGAGAATCAACGAACTTCTCCATGGTAGGCATTTTCCAATTTGATCCCAAGAGATATCTACTAGAATGGAAAGAGGAGACACATAAAACATATTTTGGTCCTAGCTTAACCAATATTGTTAGAATAAGTTGGTTATCTTGTTTAGACTTATCAATACTAGAAGATTCCAAGCTCAATATCAAAGATTTAAACTTGGTAAAGAAATCTTGTATATTATCAAAACTTTTAGGATCCAAGATATTCAACTCTACCTCAAGCATATGACCTCTCATCTCATCCTGCTTTCCAAAGAGACCTTCCAAGGTGGTCCAGATCTCATTTGGAGTCTTTCATGCAACAACATGAAACCATAAATCAGTTGAAATTAATTCAAGAAGAAGTCTTGTGGCCTCATCCTTACGGTTTGCCCATTTGGTCTTTTCAATCGTTGATGTAGGTTATGTTTCTGTCACCATCGTCAAATTGTACAATACTTTCCTTTTGAGTTGGAATTCGGCCTTCGTATTCCATTCAAAATAATTGTATGGTGTGATAATTATTACCAAAATTGACTGAATAATTGGTGTCATACCCATCCCTCTTATTGGTTTTGAAAACCCTGAATTTGCAAGTCAAAAATCCTGAGAAATCAATGCAAAAAGTGAATTTTTGAAGAGTGTTGCACCCTGTCTGAAGGACACAGTGCAACATTGTTGCACATTGTTGGAAGGGCACAGCGAGACACTGTCACACCATGTGTGAATTACACAATGAAACACTGTCACACTCTGTTTAAGGCTAAAGTGTCACACTTGTAATTTCATAAGTTTTCCTACAACTATCGCACCTTTCGACAGGGAGAGGGTGCAACACTATTAGATATGTGGATTACGCTCTTCAAAACTATGACTTCCCTCTTCTCTAGCTTGTTTGGTTTTATCCAAGCAACTTGACTCTGATACCATGTCAATGTTTCATGGAAACATGCACAAGAGACCTAGCTAAAGCAAGTACAAACAGAGCTTATCAAGAAAAGGACGAGAGATTCAATATGGAAGAATGCGAAAAATATATTCACATTACTCCAATGAGCTAAATCGATGATTATACAATGAATGAGTGATATACACTCATATAGGAAAGAACATTCCATAATTAAGAAAAAAATAAGCAATGATCTTTTTTCTTAGGAATGCATGCATAATAGTGATGGTCTAAAATAGAAAGTCTAAAATAGAACTAGCTCCAGTAAACTCCCATTGAACTAGTGAGTCGAAAATAGAAATATCTACAATAGGATTTGCCCAAGTATTTGGCCTACAATGTCTAGATAGCTTGCAATCAACTCATTTTCAAGATGCAACCAACAATTCCTAGGCAAGTGGCAAGTAGGGCTAGATCCTTGCTCTCAAAATCCATTAAACCCAATTAGATTGGACCTTATGACACAACTTCTTTCTCAATGGAAGAAATGATTTTTCTCAATACTCTTCTGGAGGATAGCTCAACTCAAAGGAAAATCAAGATAATCAAGGCACTTTCTGAGGTAAAATTGTAGCTAATAGTGGAAGAGGAGACTATAAAAACTGGAAAGAGACGTAACATCCCATCCTATTTTTTGGCAGTGCCTTGAAAGGAAACCTAGGGGTGGTAGGTATGGGAGGAGTCACATTGAATCCAAGGGAAATCACGAAGTAAATTATGCCTAGGGACTTGGGATCAATATAAACAATGAAGTTGATGCACTAACATTATTCATTGAAATGTCTCTTGCTCCTTAAATCCTATCGAGTCTACGAGGCATTGGTTGTGGGAGACTCCACAGTCACTCTTAGAGCAGTTATAAATAATTCCATCCCCAAAGGGCCTAATCTAGGGTGTTTGGTGTGAAAAATTACTCAATAAGTGTAAGGCTTTGACAAGATAGAGTTCTACCACATCTTGGGGCACCAAAACACAACCGCAAATGCACAAGCCAACTTGGGCTCAACCCTTATATTGGGTTGTTGTAAAATTTTCAAGGGGAGCCATTTTTAAGTCCCCCCATAATGTTTCTTGGATTTAATGGATGCTTTAATTCCTTGATACTTTCCAAGCATTCTAAAGGTGAAATGTCAGCTCGATAAGAAGAGGCAACACATGTTCATTACTTTCCTTCGTTCGCTTGTGCAAAAGGTTACGAGCATAGAAATTCGACCCAGTTAGAGATGTGGGTTAAGTGCATGGGCCTGGCTTATTATTCTTGTGGTTCTGAAGGTCATGGCTCTAGTGTTGGATGCTTCATCCAAGAAACCAAGCACCCATTCAAGTAGAAAAAAGAGCCCCCCTTGCATGTTTTGAAATTATTCTTTGGTTGTCATTATTCTAGGTCTAAGACAATTTTGTTGGGGGGCCAAATGGTGCATTGTCACTACAAAGCGGGGTGTTGTTTTTTCTGGGAGCTAGTTGAATTAAAAAAATGTCAGAAGCGGTGCATTAAAGAGATAAATGAAGCTCAATGTGGCATCATCAATTCCATAATTAGATGGGAGAAATAGAGAACAAATAATGAGAAGAAGACTCGACAAAACAATGAAGCTTGGGACAACTATGCCATTAATACAATAAAATAAGTGATTGATTTAAGGGATTAGAAAAAGGAAGTTGATTCGTTCATGGGTGTTCAATATCATAAAGAATTGGAGATTCCCGAGAAACTTGACCCCCTAAAGCAGCTTATGGGGAAAATTTTATCCCATCTTGGTATTCAAACAAGCATGGTTGAAATCTTCATCTTTGGTAGACTCCTCCCTTTCAGTAGAATCCCCATGGGTCTTGAAGGAAATCCAATGTATTCCTAATCTAGAATTGGATATAGGAAACAATGTTCAAGTTGCAATTTTGGATTTCAAGGAACATAGAGCTCCAGAGTAAATAGAGGCAAAGGGACGCCATCCTAAATACTTGTATTTCTATTACTTTGTTATTTCTATGTATTTTCAAGTAGTTTGTTTTGTTAATCAATATGTTTGGTAATATACATGCCAATATGGTGTAGGGTATATTTGGTAGGCCTAGTTCTCAAGGAAGACCTCTTTTCAATTTTGCATTTTGGACGCATGCCTCAGATTATAACTATGTATTTTTTTACCTAGCTGTTTGGCCTCTACAACCCATCCTTTTTAATATAATCCCTAGTCAATACTATTAAAAAACATTACACACACCCACGTATATAAACCAACATAGGTCCATCTCAACTTCAAATCTATAAGTATCGTTGAAACATCAAATTCTTCATAAAAAACCTTGCTTAAATTTTTCCACTATAATTATTTTCATATTTCAAAGAAATTTAATCCCTTTCGATACTTGATAAATTAAAAAATAAATAAATCTATACTAATAAAATATTAAATACTCCAAATTATAACTAACCTTAACACCAACCCTAAACATCATTGTATAACCAACCTAAACATCATTGTATAAACCTTTTCCCAGTATTGCCTTAATATACCATTGAAAAATAATTTGAAAAAAATCATTTGATTATAAAGATAAACCAATTTAATATGGTTTCCAAAACATGAATAAACTTTGGTGATTGATAAGCTTAGATGGTAAGTGATACATTCAGAGGAGAATTAATTAAAAAATAGATATGCATATGCTTGCTTTACCCGTCTATAAACTTTGATTCGTTGTACAACGGGATAGATTGATGGTGTTTGCATGCACAAATTTATCTTAATTTTGACACGATGGAGATGTCATTAAGGTATTTATAAAATTTGAATTTGTATTAGATAGAGACTAAACTTTATACGGACTAATTGTTATATTATCTAGAACTAAAATGAGACTTAACAAAAAAAACAAGTTGATAGGTAGTAGCTCAAGTGGTGGTAAGTTTTATACTCTTTTTACTGGATTTCGAGTTTTCAATCAGACATTTGATTTATTGTGATGAGGTATTTTTTAAGTGTGAAACATTCATAAATGTATTTTTGGATATTTCAACCTTTGCTAAATCATAAGTTATTTAGTTAATATTAATTTATGAAATATTAATACTAACAAATTTATAACAAATTAGTGAAAGCCACGGCCATAGCTTCCACGATGAACTTTTTTACAATTTAAAAAACAAAAACCCAATAAAAATAATATGCCATAACTTCCACGATAAACTCTTTTACAATTTAAAAAACAAAAACCCAATAAAAATAATAAAGTGTGAAAATAATTATTAAACGAAACTTAACAAAAGGCCCAATATAACTAATGAAGTATGGAAAAAATTATTAAAAAAAAGAACCAACCGAAAAAACTTACTACCCATAAGTCATATTTGTCTCCGTGTCAACATCCAACTATAAGGTCCAATGTTATAAACTTCCCTTTGTTTTTCACTGTTATAAATGGTAGGAGAATCTTTGGATTTAAAAGAAATTCTAAACAAAATCAAAGAAATAACATAAATAACAAGAATGATATTTATATACACACTTATATTTATATAAATAATAATGGAGAGATAAGAGTAGTTTAGCAATTATTCACTGGATAACTCAAAAGTGCAAGCTTAATTTCATCCATATAGAAGGTTGGATGCAAAAAACGAGGGAACTTTCTAAGCTCTTCTCCGACATCAACTTTCTCCACGTCCCCCGCTCTCACAATAGGGAAGCAGACGCTCTCTCAAAGAGGGCCCTAAATGAAGTGGTAGGGAGGCTCTCGGTCTACCGCTGTGATAGAGGGATCGAGAGCCCCATTTCCTCCATAAATATTTTTGAATGATGTCGCCTGCCCCCCTTTGCTGTAGAACCGAAGGCAGCCATTGGAAAGTAGAATTGAAGGTAGCCATTGGGAAGTTTTGGTCACTCGAATTTCGCAACAGTCTTACTCCAACATGGCCAGCCTAGTATCATTTGATTTTGCTGATTATAGATTGTATGGGTCCTTAATGCTAGTGCATTCTGACCTCAAAGCTCGCTGCAGTTTTTATTGTAAATGAATTTATACGTTATATAAATTTGAGAAAATTTTTTTGGAAAAAAAAGGAGTCGTTTAGCAATTATTATAAGTGTTAAAAAAATTGATATTTAAAAAGTGGTTTTGGAGTATAAGTGTTTGATTTGATATAATAATGTTTTTTTTTATTTTTGTTATTAATATAATGTGATATTTTAAATGATATTTGTATAAATCTATTTTATTTTTGGATTTATTATGTATCGAGAGGGATTAAGTTTTTTAAGGTGTAAACATTTCTTTAAAGTGTAAATATTTTTTTAAGTATTTGTAATTTAAAAAAGCTGTGTCTCAAAGGATTTGTTCTTTTTAGACACATGATATATTTAATGTTAACATGGATCTAAGTTGGTATACTATTTAAAATAGTGTTGTTTTTTTTTCCATAAAAAAATTAACTCGATTTATATTAGGTATAAATCATTTACAAAGACTATTGCCAAATACTGCAATGGTATTGCTGATGATCAGGCGACATGAGGACGTGCTGTCCAATGCTGAATCGTCAGTCTCGAATTATAAACGAGAAATCGCTGAGTATGAGGTCGCCTTCTACACTGGGCTCCATTCATCAATAAACAGAGAACTGGGAGAATATCCGTGAGCAGGAGAAAAATAAACAGAACAAAAACCGGCCGGGGGGCAGCGATGGGACCATAATTTTATTCCACGACAGCAGTGTTGAGTCGATTAACCTTCAAAGTAGTGTTGTTAGAACACTTATCTAGTTGAATTAGTGATTTTGTCTCTTTCACTTAAGAAAAACCACTCCAAAAGAATTGATTTTGAATGTTTCTTTATTTAAAACATTATTTATCATTTATAAATTGAACAATTTAATATTTATATTTTTGCATGTTTGAATTTTTAATGAAGATGAAGTTTATATATTGAATATCAGGGAATTAAATTAAATTAAATTTTCCATTTTTTTATCTTTAAAAATCTAGGTCACAATCAGAGCTCTGGCATAAAGGAAAAAATGACATAAAAGAAACTCCACAATTCCTTCCATTAGACACAAACCACATGTTTTATCTAGTAATCAATACATCATCCACCATTGTCAACTATGGGTGGGACCTATAAACCAATACATCCATCCTCTAATTTGGACAATCTTGTGAAACTTAGTAATAGAAAAAAAGGTAAACATAAATAAGGTTTTGGGAACTTGAATGTGAGGAATATTCTTCAACAATTGTAATATTTCATCTCTAAGACCTATAGAAACACCTAAGATTGATATTATTGTTCAAATCTGTGAGTGGAATTGATATTAAATTTCTTTGATAATCCGCAAGATGTATTGAGTTTCACACACACACACACACACACACACACACACACACACACACACACGAAGATGGTTCTATTTTTCATTGTAACAAGAATGCATGCTCATACCTTTTTCAGGAACATGCATGCGTTCGTGTTTAAATAGCCTCAACCCTTCCAAAGCTCCACTCATGCTAGTCCATTGTGGATAAGAAGTGTCCACTTGTATCTTTTAAAAAGTAATGTGCAATGTTAAAAATGTGTGCACATTTCTTAGCACGCACACAATAGGAACGTGTACGTGTTCCTGTTTGTTAATGCAAAAAAAAAACACGACTCCTTTTCTATTCATTTATTGCCAACCATTCTTATTTCTCCTCCACCAATGTGAGCATGCTTCGTCATCTAGGCCAAAATCGACAAGGAAAAGTAGGGCCTAGACATCAATGCCATTGGCACTAAACATTTTGTTGAGAGAATCTCTCGTTTCCAGGTATATTGATTTTAGATGTCATTTTTATAATTTTACATATTTTTTAAGAAAAAATTGTTATTGTGTAATTGTAGTTGTTATTCCATAACCGTGGAGAAAAACCCCGATGAAGACCCAAACTCTAACTCCCTACAAGATCCATACAATGAAATTAATCAATATCTAAATGAAACTAAAAACCCAATTAGGGAGCTTAGGAACACAAAAGAGCCATCCCATAATTAATTGGCCACTTCACTTTACACTATCATTGCTTCCATTAGCTATGTTGACGACCAATTATTTGATATATCTAAATAAAGGGCCAAGATGAGAGAGTACTATTCAATTAGCATTAGTAAGGAAGAGGTCAAAAAATTAAATATAAGAAAAAAAAGTATTGTTCAGTTGTTCACTATGCTTACGATTATGTTAGCTTGATATGAATGATAATATTGGCTTTGGATCTCATTTTGTGGTTGGAGGGTGTAGTTCTCTGCAAAATCCACAACTAATAGTATAGTACCGAGGGAAAAGGTGTCTATGCACATTCTAAACTTCTCATCTTGCCATCATGCTACATGGACATGTTGAACATAATGTTGGGTTTTTTCCAAAAAGTCCTTGATTAAATCACATACTTGTACTTGGTAAAACAAAAATTATGGCATAATTAGAATTTCACCTTTCCAAACTATATGTAAAAATTTTAAGTGCAATTTGAAATTAATGTATTCCCTTTAAGTACACAACACTGACATGGGACATCACCAATGCTATCTTTTTTCTTTCTTTCCCACCATCTAGTTCATAAGTAACATATTTGAAACTCTGCATGTCAACCAACATCTTACCAAATTTGTCGTCCTCACTTGCATGAATGCATTGGCTCAATAATGAAAATCCACTACACTTGGGGCATGTCCCATCTAAACAAGACTTTGTATTATATATATATATATATATATATATATATATATATATATCCTTAGGGACTTGGACACTTGATGCTATGAATAAAGTCTCTTGTTGAAATTGGAAATAATATGGCTACGCATTCCTACACATTGTTAACATTCAAAGTGTAATGTCTTTGGCTAGATGGGTGCAGAGACCCTCACCCAAGTCCTCAAGGATACGAAACTTGGGGTTGCTTCGGCACCCAAGTTGGGCAAGTGGACACCTTGGGCATGCAAATGTGTCAAGGGGCTTGCACAAATATGAAGCGACCAAGAGATTGGAGCGCACTGGCATGAGGGGCACACCAAGGTTGGGAGTGTCGGTCCGAAGGGGCACGATGGTTGACAAGCGCATGGGTTCATTTGGAGGACTTGGTCCGCGAAGGAGCATGGTGATTTGTTTGGGTGACCGGGTCCACGAAGGGGCACAACACCCCCAAAGGACGTGACGGTTCATGATGGTGACCTTTGAAGTCCCTATAAGAAAACAAGGGTGCACAACCAAGGAAGGAATTTTGGAAGAGAACAAGAAGAGATTTGAGTTTCTAAGGAAAGTTTAGATGAAGAGGTGCGAGCTCCCTTAAGGATCCAAGTCGCTCCACATGGGAGGATTTGTGCTTCCTTGAGGTGGATTTGGTGGACATATTTGGGCGAGCTTCTTCTAGGTCGATTTTGGGGAAGTACGGAAATGTAGCTCTATTGGAGGAAAGTGTGAGTCAGGACTGAAATCTATTAAGTCTATGGAAACAAAGAAACAACAAGTCTACAGTTGAGGGAATGTTTGAGGTGCACCATAGGAGGTTGCGAAGATGGATACGACATAGAGTCTTGGTGATGAATCTATGTATGAGTTTCTTGGTGAGGTGAGACGAGTCATTTGACTCTGCCAAGTTGTAAACTGAGCTGGTAGTGATCATATTTTAATTGTTTCACAATAACAAAGACTTAGCCAGATGTTAGGCACAGTTCGTTTCGCTCGCACTATATATGTGTTTCTTTTGTTTGTTCCATTTTTGTTCTCTTGGATTCTCATGATCATGGATGTATGCTTAAATATGACTGAGTGTTAAAGTTGTTAACAATTGCCTAAGTATACAAGAGTTGCACTAAAGAAGGAGTGTGACTCATTGGTAGCCTAGAACAGAGTATGGGTATGCTCTAGGTGAAGAGGCGTAGTCTGAATGAAGTATCCTTGGTGTTGTCAAGCATCCCAGTGAGAAATGTCACGGTGTTGCACACCCTCAAGTGGTGCACAATTGTAAGGCACATTGTGGGGATGTGACAGATGGTATCACAGTGGATTCATTGTAGATTTTGATGAAGGTTTGGTGAGATATTCACCACTATCTCGATGCTAGATGGTATCTAAGTAGTTTTGTGCTCTTCACCACTCTTGCAGTCAGGTGCACTTATTGAGAAGGTTGTTTGTTGCGAAGTTGGTTCGGTGGGAATGTTCACGGACTTGGTGAACCGTTCCGTGGAGCGAATTGGTTCATCACAGACTTTGCATCAAACTTATGACAGAGGTTCAATTGATAGTGCAGTGGAGAGGTTGGTTTGGGCACACAACTTGTATAGACCAAGAGCAAATTTTGTGGTGAGACGAAGCACTTGGACATGATGGGTGATCACAAAACTCATCGTAGAACTAGTCACTGACTTGATGAAAAATACAATTTTGGTACAGACTTGATTGGTTTAATGTGTGACATAAGTCAACATAAGTCAGTGTCAGATTTGTTGTGCACACCTTGAGAGACCAAGTGTAGAGTTCGTTGGGAGAACTGAGCACTTGGGCAAGGAAGATGGACACAAGATTTGTCGCACGACTTGTCACAGATCTAACCAGAGAAGTGATCACAAAAGTGAAATGCAGAGGGTGATCACATAAGTGATTGTGAAGGGGAGCAGTTGTGGGTTGCAACAACGTGAAGCACTTGGGTGTGTTGGATGACCCAGGGCGACCTAGAGCAACTTCGTAGTAGGAAGTTTGTTGGACATATTCACATCATGACGTCTTTGTGTCATGCATCATTGAGAACAATAGTTGAGTTGAGCTAGGTTGTTGCATGAGTGGGTTGACCATAACCGTCAGACAAGGTGACTCTATGTAGAGTTATAATTGTCATTTAACGGTGGTATGAATTGACAGTCAGGCAGTGGATGCATGGTGCCTTGAAGCAGAAGCAATCAAGGTGCGGAGATGGAAAGACATTGGATATGAGTTCAGCCAATTTCATGTGAAGTTTGGGACTTAGATGGATTCATGAAGTGGATGGATGGAATCAACCTTGTATCACATCGAAGGTCTTGTAGGTTTGTGGAGCTGCAGACAATGATTAAGGGGAGTTCATGTAGAGAGTCGGTTGCTTGGGTAAGCGGAGGTCCAATACAACAGACTTAAAACATGGTTGCAATGAAGTATGCCATTTGAAAGGTATGGTTAGTTTCGAGTTCTTGCATTTCCTAAGTGTTGCAATGAGTTCTTTGAAGGGAAATCAAATGACTTGGTGGTTCAAGTGCAATCCATTTCCATGGCGAAAAATGACAGACTTGAGGGTGACTCAAGTGGTGCAAATTTGAAGAAGTCTTGTAGCAGTTTGGGATGACTTGGTTGGGTGAATGTGTAGAGAGCTTGGATGAACTACTTGGACGAGTTATATGGTAGACTTAGGCATATTTGGATGTAGTTGTGGAGGTGGATTGAGGAAGCTGCCTAACTATTTGATAAGGGGCATTGGATAGGTCATTGTAGTGAATTATGTTCGTTTCGAGTTGAGAGGAGGGATGAGGTGCCTTGGTGTTTTTTGTGCCTTAGTCATATTTGTTAGGTCATGTGATAAATTTACAGTCACAATGACAGTGCCAGAGTTTGAATGCTTGCAAGATAAGAAAGACAAATATGTTTTAAGAGATGGAGGGAGTCAACAAAGAAATCAACCAAGAATTGTTGACAGTCAACCTGAATGGGAAGAACGTTGACCAAGTGATTTGGTTGGTGTTTTCTCACCTTCGATATGAGACAATGGATGAGGTAGAGAACACCTTGATGACTTCTAGATGATTGTGCAATGACTCAGAGATCCGGTGGGGGTTGTTGGTTGAGGTTGGCATAAGTATTGGTGCGAATGTGCCTAAGGCATGGAATTTCTTTGAGGTGACTCATTCTACTTGGAGCACTTTGGATAGTTCATTGGGAAATTTGAGGAGTGTAGGCATGTTGGCCACACTCATCACAAATGTTGAGTTGGGAGAGGTAACTTGGTGAAAGGAGGCGAGTTGAAGACTTTCCTTTGTTTGGAGGATTGTGTGAACATACGAATTGCAAAATGAATAGATTACTTGGGCGAGAGCGTGTACATTTATTTGGGAAGCATGGTTGAGGGTGAAGCCTAACCATTCCAAGGCATGGAGAGGTAGACACAACAGCAAGGCTAGGTGGTGAAGTAGTGAGACAATGGAAGTTTGGACATATAGTTCTTGGTGTAGAGATTGGCCAACTGTTCCATCAGGTGGACAGTGGAGTCAAGTTGTCGCGCGTGACTTTGTTTTGGGGTGACTTCATGGTGCAATAAGATGAGGTATGACCTTTCCTTGCTATGCGATTATTGTGTGGAAGGACCAAGTTGCGAACGGAAGTGACTGATTTGTGCATGAGGGTGTGCAGATTCAAGGAGTGTGATGGTTGGACTGTTCATTCAACTAGTTCACGAATTGGGAGAGAACAACAACATGACAAGGGGGTCGAGAGTACAAATGTGCTAGTAGGTTAAAAGTGAAATACTCAGACATTGTGGAGGATCTCCTTAACAAAGATTGGACGATGGAAATAGGAGTGAGGCAAGGATGGACACTTGCATTAGTCTTTGGAGTTGGATAGAGTGATGGAGATGTGACATAAAAGACTAAGTTCGGCCATGAGGAAGTGAATTATCATGAGTTGGGTGTGATGGTTGTACTAGCTCCCAAATCAATCCAAGGCATGGGGGATATTAGTGTGTGGATACATGAAAAATTTGGTTGAAGTATAAGCGCAACAACAATATCACAAGAGTTCAACACTTAGGAGAAAATTTGAAGTGAAGTGGGCGACAGTTAGTTGTAGCAGGAAACGACAACACCATTAGAACCGAAAAAAAACAAGGCAACAACATCATAATGAGAGAGTGTAGTAGAGTTGTGTGACTTTCATCCTTGGATTTGGGTGAAGTGACTATATTGACTCAGGAAGCAGATCGTGCAGAGTTGGGTGCAATACAATTTGGTTTCTCTATGGAAATCTTGGGGTTTCCACTTTGTAGGGAAACTTGGGTTTTCTAATTTGACAGAATTTGGGGTTTCCAGTTGGCACAAAACTTGGGGTTTCCAACAGACTGGTTATGATGGGGGGCACGAGTTCGGGTGAAGACTTAGAGATCGTAGATTTTGTGGATGTTGTCAGGGATGACAACAACTTGAGGTAGGGGAGGATGTAAGTTGTTCGACTAGATGGGTGCAGAGACCCTCACCCAAGTCCTCAAGGAGTTGAAACTCGGGGTTGCTACGACACCCAAGTTGGGAAAGTGGACGCCTTGGTCATGCAAACATGCGAAGGGGCTTTCCCAAGTATGATGCGACCAAGAGATTGGGGCGTGCCAACATGAGGGGCATACCAAGGTTGGGTGGGCCGGTCCCAAGGGGCACCATGATTGACAAGCACATGGGTTTGTTTGGGCAAGCGAGTCTGCGAAGGGACATGACGATTTGTTTGGGCGACCAGGTTCGTGAAGGGGTGTGACACCCTCAAAGGACACAATGTTTTGTGATGGTGACCTTTGGAGTCCCTATAAGAGAAGAAGGGGGCATAACCAAGGAAGGTGGTTTGGAAGAGAGCAAGAAGAGATATGCAATTCTAAGGTAGCATTAGATGAAGAGGGGTGATCTCCCTCAAGGAGACAAGTCACTCCATGTGGGAGGACTCGTGCTTCCTTGAGGTGGATTTGGGAGAAGTATGGAAATACAGGTCTGTTGGAGGGATGTGTGAGGCAAAACCGAAATCTGTGAATTTTTTGGAAACGAAGAGTCAAACAACAAGTCTACAATTGAGGGAACATTTTAGGTGCATCGAAGAAGGTTGTTGAGACGATTGTGACAAAGAGTCTTGGTGAAGAATTTTTGTATGAGTGTCTTGGTGAGGTGAGGCGGGTTGTTTGACTCTGCCAAGTTATAAACTGAGCTGGTAGTGCTCATATTGTAATTGTTTTGCAATAACAAAGACTAAGCCAGGTGTTAGGCACGGTTCATTCCACCCGCACTATATCTGTGTTTCTTTCAATTGTTTCGTTGTTGTTCTCTTAGCTTCTCATGTTCATGGATGTATGCTTAAATATGACTAAGTGTTAAAGTTGTTAACAATTTTCTAAGTATACAAGAGTTGCACTAGAGTAGGAGTATGGGTATGCTCTAGTTGAAGAGGTGTAGTTCGGATGAAGTATTCTTGGAGTTTCCAAGCAGCCAAGTGAGAAACGTCACGGTGCCACACACCCTCAATAGGTGCACAATCATAAGGCACATTGTGGGGATGTGACAAAAAGAAAAATGGATGTGTATATAGATGTCATAATAATAACCAAATTCTATGTGGTGTCTATAGCAACATGTGCTATGGTCTGTGCATATTCTAACATACCAAGTATTGCATTTCTTGAAAGATCTTTGGCCTAGGT
>ML810828.1:92424-104850 GCA_009831015.1 Picea engelmannii
ATATTATGAAAACATTGTAAGAGTGGAACACCATCTTTGAATGACTCTTTAGCTGATATATTGCAGGTTCATAATGAGTTTAATTAGGATACAATTTATTTCATGCAATGTCTTTCACTCTTCATCAAACATTTTTCACCAGTAGTGCATTTTTGAAATGTTTCTTTTCATCGGACTCCCTCAAGTATCAAAAGTGGTGTTGTACCCAGTCATTTGAATCAGACTTCCATTTCAGTGCAACGAGACACAGTTTGCCATGGTCAGTGCAGTGAGATTTGTGGGACTAATCATGCCTCTAGCGAAACTTGCACTTATCGTTTTTTTACAATTATGCTTGAACTACTATTGTTTATTTCATACATGTTAAGACAAAAAAAGAAAGGAAAAAGGAAAAGAAAAAAAAGGATAAGTGATATAAATAATTAAAAAAGGAAAATAAAGAAAATAAAACTGGATTGTCTTACTTGAAACTCTGTATGCACATTTTAATATGCAAGTTGTATTCAACAAGTCATCAATGAACATGTGGATCCTTTCTTGTAATGGGACTTCATATATTCTTGGGTGGAAGGAAGGGGCAAGGATGGAGAGTTCAACTCTCTCTTGATATTGGAGGATTGTATCTTCCTCTTGGAGGTTTATCCCTCCCTTTACATTTGGAAGTTGTAGCTACCTTTGGAAGTCATTACTTCCCTTGAACAATAACTATTGATTATTTCTCATATATTGTGCATGGTGTATTGTGGTGTATTGGTGTAACTCTTATACTATTGTTCATTGTTCATTGTTCATTGGATATAGTTGAATGGTTTAAGTATAAGTTGAAAAAGGTTTTAAATTGTACTTGATACTGATTCACCCCCCTCTCAGTATCAACAACTATGACCTATGGAACTATGACCTCTGGAACTAGGACTTGTGGAACTACGCCCTATGGAACTATGACCTCTGGAACTATGCCCTTTAGAACTACGCTCTGTGGAACTATGACCTGTGGAACTACGCCCTCTAGAACTATGACCTCTGGAACTGGGACTTGTGGAACTACACCCTATGGAACTATGACCTCTAAAACTACGCCCTATGGAACTATGACCTGTGGAACTACGCCCTCTGGAACTACGCCCTTTGGAACTATGACATCTGGAACTACGCCCTCTGGAACTATGCCCTCTGGAACTACACCCTTTGGAACTACGACCTGTGTAACTATGCCCTCTAGAACTATGCCCTGTGGAACTACACCCTCTGGAACTATGACCTCTAGAACTACGCCCTTTGGAACTATGCCCTCTGGAACTATGACCTCTGGAACTACGCCCTCTGGAACTATGACCTCTGGAACTACACCCTCTAGAACTACACCCTGTGGAACTACGCCCTATGGAACGCCCTCTGGAACTAAGCCCTCTGGAACTATGCCCTTTGGAACTACGCCCTCTAGAACTACGACCTGTGGAACTACACCCTCTGGAACTACGCACTTTGGAACTACGCCCTCTGGAACTATGCCCTCTGGAACTATGAACTCTGGAACTACACCTTGTGGAACTAGGCCCTCTAGAACTACGCCCTCTAGAACTACGACCTCTGGAACTACGCCCTCTGGAACTACACACTTTGGAGCTACGCCCTCTGGAACTATGACCTCTTGAACTATGCCCTCTGGAACTACACCCTCTGGAACTATGACCTTTGGAACTACGCCCTCTGGAACTACGCCCTCTGGAACTACGTCGTGTGAAACTGTGACTTGTGGATCCAATGCACTATCTAATGATTCAATGCACTATCAAAAGGTTCCAATGCACTATCTGGAACTACGCCCTCCGAAACCGATGTGGAATACGTATAAAAATCTTGAATTGCAAATGCACTTGGTTGAGATGCTCTTTCTTGGAGGATATCTCTGTTGAGTATCTCTTTTATCACCATCAGGGCTAAACGGTTGCCATGCACATTGCTACACAATGAAGCACAAGAGAAGACATGACCTCAATATTGTTAGACAGATGCTAAGAATATTTCCCACAATTCTCCACTAGACTTGAAGATTATAATACTTACAAGTAATTAAGAGCAACGCATGAACTAATGTTCTCTGGGATCGGACCTTCAAGTTGATTTCTGACAATATTTATGTCCCAACAAAATACAAATTGCCATCTGAATATTAATGAATTTTTTGATTAAAAGCTAATATTTTTGTCTCGAAATGTGTTGTTGCATCATAGTAAATATTTTGTGTCAGGAACTTTCTTAAACTAATATTTTTTTGAACATGGAAGTTTGATTATATGAAAACTATATTTTCTTTCAATGGTGTTGATGTTGTTTGGAATTTGTGTTTCCTTGACTCTGGCAAGTATGTTATCTTCAATGGATTGTTGCAGTTTATCATTTATACAAAGGAGAAGAACACTGTTCTCTTCACAAATCCTCTCGTTGTAAGTTCCCATGCAACTGTGATCTATACAGGTTTTTTTCCTTTATTTGTATCGGAACACAACTTTATAGTAGAATCAGCAGTTATGTATTGTTGGAGTTATGTTTTTTTTATCTTTGTTATGAAAGGGGCAAATGTACAAGTCAAGGAAGCCAACTGCTAGTAGTTGTCCGATCATGATACTTGTCTGTTGTATTTGTTAGCTAATATGATTCATCACTGAAAATAAGTAGTCTAAGGTACTTTCAATAAATTAACTAGTCTAAGAAATTCTTAATCCTGAAACTTATTAGCAAACTTCCACATACAACCAGTCTGTTTTTAATTGACAAGAATTGGTCCTTGCAAATTCCTGCTTTAAAAACATTGAAGTTGGGAACATGCTTCTTGGAAAGGGCCAAGGCTTCCCATGAAATCTACTCATGGCCTTGGGTTAAACCAAAAAGAATTTTACTTAATACTACCACATTAACATAGTAGGTTTTTGAGTTAATCATCATCTGTGTATTAAATAGGTTCAAAGGAAAGAAAATTATGTCAGACGTGTCCTTTGTTGCTTGGATAAGGCCATGCCATACTTGTATCATATTGGTATATAGATCAAAAGTGGTTGCTTAACTGTTACATAAAAATATTAGCATAGAATTTAGGTTGCAATTATTGTAATTTTATTTTAAATTCAATATTTTAAAATAAGAAAAGACCAAATTTATCACAGTTGAAAACTACAAAATATCCAATATTATTATGAACTTAAACACACTATTTATTCAAGGCCTTTTAACGCCAATTGCAAAATTATGAAGTATTGTTAATTGAGGTCAACACGGAATGCCCCATCCAATGCATGTATATACTAGTGGGAAGAGAACAAAATGTTAAGGAATTCCTATTTTCAATTAATATTACAGAACTCCATCTCGATGAATGAATTCAATGCCAAGATAAGGCGGTGACCAAAAACTCATCACAAGCTTCTCACTCATTAACATGGGTAGGTTTTCTCTCATGCAAGCCAACTCTGCTCACTAAATCTTTAACATGCTCAAAACATCACCAGACGTTTTCCAAACGCAATTTTGGGATGCAATTCTCATAGTCAAATAGATAAAAATTCACTTTTTTCAATAGTCATAAGAACCTTATATTATAAAAACATTGTAAGAGTGGAACACCATCTTTGAATGACTCATTAGCTGATATATTGCAGGTTCATAATGAGTTTAATTAGGATACAATTTATTTCATGCAATGTCTTTCACTCTTCATCAAACATTTTTCACCAGTTATGCATTTTTGAAATGTTTCCTTTCATTGGACTCCCTCAAGTATCAAAAGTGGTGTTGTACCCAGTCATTTGAATCAGACTTCCATTTCAGTGCAACGAGACACAGTTTGCCATGGTCAGTGCAGTGAGATTTGTGGGACTAATCATGCCTCTAGTGAAAATTGCACTTATCGTTTTTTTACAATTATGCTTGAACTACTATTGTTTATTTCATACATGTTAAGATAAAAAAAGAAAGGCAAAAGGAAAAGAAAAAAAAGGATAAGTGATATAAATAATTAAAAAAGGAAAATAAAGAAAATAAAACTGGATTGTCTTACTTGAAACTCTGTATGCACATTTTAATATGCAAGTTATATTCAACAAGTCATCAGTGAACATGTGGATCCTTTCTTGTAATGAGAATTTTTAGCACACAAGTCTTACTCTTAATTTCCCAAATGGCTTATAGGCCAACTTCGAAAAATCATTGTTAAGATCCAAGTTCAAAGTTTCAAATACTATAGAAGGAGGTGTGCACTAAGATGTGAAAAATTGAACTTATAGCTTATTAATGCAGAGTTAAGTTATCATTACATAATCAACTTAATTAATGCAGTGAAAAATTGAACTTTGATCTAAAATGTTTTTTTTAAAGCATCATTACATAATCAATAATTATAAACTGGTCCACTTAGTTGAACATGCTATCCAAAATTGTCATTTTTTTGGTACATCAGCTTGTTAATTTTATTTCATCCTATAGCAAGTTTCGTTGGCTGAAAAGTTATCCACAAGCATTGGAGTTGTTTGTTGTTTCCAGGGTGGATTGCTTTCTCATTTTAGTGCTTTTAGCAGAATTTCTACTTAAACAGCTTTAACATGCAACAAATTTTAACGTAATGAATCTGTGAGTTGAGAAATATGACAAATATATTGATTTACTTTTTACTGATAGTTATCTTTTTTTAACATTCACAGTTGGGTATTGAAGATGTCAAGGTTGAGGTCATTCCTGTTGGCAACGCTAAAGCAATTTGTTCTCTTCAAAAGGATGGTACTATGGTTGCAATGGTTGGAGATGGAATTAATGATTCACCTGCATTAGCAGCTGCAGATGTTGGCATGGCAATTAGGAACAGATATTGCAATTGAAGTTGTTGACTATGTGAAGTTGCTGACTATGTGTTAATGAGAAATAATTTGGGAAGATGTTATTACTCCTATTGATTTGTCCAAGAAAATTTTTTCTAGGATCAGGTTGAATTATATTTTTGCAATGGGTTATAATATATTTGCAATACCACTGGCAGCTGGACTCTTCTTCCCCTTTTTGAAGATTAACTTATCTCCATGGGTATCAGGGGCTGCAATGGAACTTTCATCTGTCAGTGTTGTTTGCTCTTCTTTGCTACTTAGGAGGTACAGACAGCCTTGATTAACTGAGATTTTGGATATTAAAATTCAATAGCTTCCTTGAATGAGAATTTGAAGATTGTTACATGACTTGTACAATAATCCATCTGTTTGTAGCAATAAATGTCATAGGCTGATTAGTGCATACCCTAATTATGGGTTGCATTTTTGAATTTGATTTTCTTGTCAAATTATGAGTCTTGAAGAGTTGAAAGTCACCATGAGTAAGGAATTGAACATACATTTCCAGGTTTTTGATTAGTTGGATATTTTTATAAGAGCAGATTTGAAAGGGTGGGGGAATTTTTTCATTAACTTTCTTATTGAGTGCCTAAGCCTTGTGTAAAGTCTCAGATAGAATGCTTGAAATTGCATATAAGAAGATACTCCAATGAACTCTTTCTAAGATAGTAACATGCCGCTAACATGTCGACAGGATTCAATCCTCTCCCAATGATTTGCGGGACTGTAAATTAAACAACGGAACTCGTATAACAAATCAATTACCCCTCGAAACCCAAACGAGCAATGTCCAGGTCTTGAATGAATGAAACCCAAACGAGCAATGTCAATGGAAAGAATATTCTTCATTCATACTTTCAGTTTGGTTCGTGAATCATGGCATACCTCATTCTTTAATGGATGACATAACGCGAATTGGAAAGGAGTTTTTTCAACTTCCTGCCGAGGAGAAAGAAAAGAATGCGATCAGAAATTTTCAGGGGTATGGGCAGATCTTCGTTGTGTCTAAAGAGCAAAAGCGGGATTGGGGTGACTTGCTGGGTTTGATAATATCTCCCCTGCAATCCAGAAATTTGAGTACTCGCGACAAAGATTTTATTTTTGCACATGTTCATCAATTGGGGATCGCATCCAACCTTTAAATCATGCGATAACAAAAAATTATAGGTCGTTTGCCATTGCCAGATATTCAACAATAATTTTTTGAGTGTCCTGTTTGATATACTGGAGCAGACTAATTTCGTGATCAAAAAACAAGAACTGAATGCAAATGAATTTCTATTTGCAGAGTTCACTTCTCCAACTCTTTTTCAAAGGGTCGGACATCAAAAAGTTCAAATCCCACCCAAGTGTTTGTGCTCAATAGATACTCCTATACATGCTTATATCCAATATTCAAATGAACGGAGCTCATTCCTGTATATAGTGTACAGCATAACCATAAACTGAATTTTTCCCAGAGACTTCAAATATACAATATCTTAAAAATGTAGATTTATATCCGAATGATGTGATAGGTGCTAACAATAATCTTTCTATTCTATTCTGAGGTTTATATCAGAGATCAAACAAATCAGAGACAAAATTTGAATCAATCAGTCCAATGGCACTAAATAGAGTATCCTCGCAATTCCTCTACATCCATGTTAACACCTCTAATATATGACAGCTTACTGTACAAAATATAACAGTATTGTTGTCAGTACTCAACAAAGCAATTTGAAGTAATAGTGCATTTGTTATTCCACAGGAACCGAATGGTTGCAATCTAATCTAGGGTATAGATTGCCAACTACAAAAATTAATTTTACAGCTGCGCTTGGGTAATGATCGGGAATATTTCTACTCATTCGAAGGCCTTGATCCAGACGGAAACCAGATTTGGACTTCAAATAATAGTCAGTAAAGTGCCTTTCTCTCTGTCCAAGACAAAATGGAAACTGAATGCAAGCTCTACAGAAGGCACCTATGCACCACTTCAGAGCTTCGATCCATAGAAAATATCTTCAACCCCATCATGGGCTCTATAAATGGCAGACTTTCATAACCATCTGTACATTCTCTATTTGTGAAAAAATTGAAAATTAAATGAATCTGACAAACATAAGCACCATTCATGTTTGAATCTTTGCAAGATGCTATGAATTGATTGATAAAAATAATAAGTATAAACATTTTCCTAGAAACTTCCAGTGTAAACATCTAAAGACGGAGGTGCCAAGGGAGGCACTGCCACAACTGTGTGAACTGATGCTTCTAGGAGCTTTCTAGATGTTGTCTGATTTTCACCTTCTCCAACTTTTTCCATTAACTTTGCTTGATGTTTATCCCCATCCTTGTTTTCAACATTCTGTGCTACAGATGAATTAATTATGTCGTATCAAACATAGATGAGAAGAACTTCTCTTTAGAAATTGATTTCTCAAGAACAACATGCCCAGATGCCAAAGCATTGTTGAAAACACCATACTCCTTCAAACCTTGAACTATGACCTGGAACACACACATTCCATATTATTCCATATGAATACTAAACTATATTCATTTGCCAATAAAACACATTTAAACAAACAATTGGTCAATAGACCCCCTTCTTGTCAGCTTTGAATTCAAGCCCTTTTCAATCCACACTAGACATTTACTAAGTAAAAGAAAGCCTGCTCGTTCAAGAATCTATTTGTGATTGAATCTCACCGTTGGAGCATATATCCGTGTCAATAGACCCTTTCTCATGAGCTTCAAATTCAAGTCCTTGTCAGTCCACACTATGCGATCACGGTACCTATAGAGGAGACAACACTTCATTAATGTGTGTTTACAAATTCGGATTTAGTGCAGACAAATACAAACACAAACTAAAACTATCAAAATTCCTCAAACTAAGAAATTTTCAATAGCATAGAAACCGAACATACCCAAATTTCCAGATGCATGAAATGTTTTGTATCACTTGAGGGTTTCAGAAATGCTAAGCCAAAATGCATAATTTATTTTTGAGCAATATGCCATTGTAGTATTAGCTTGTAATGATGACCATCACATCATAGATCACAACCACAAGCCAGAGAGGACTCACACGGCAGGACACTGAAACATAGCCATGTGAACTACAAAATGTTGAGGAAAGGGCGGTAGGCATTGCCATGTGCCCGGCAAGCCTTGAATAATATAGGAGTTTTTACCCCACGACTTTCTCCATTATCGAGTTTTTGTGTAGTATGCATAATTTTGTGTGTATGTTTGCTTCACAGTTTGATGAATAATTTTCATTGATGCTGGCCATTAGAAGCAAGTAATTAAAACCATTGAGCATAAGCACAGTCACTTCATTATTTTGTTTTGCATGAATCTGTAGTATAGATACACTGGCGGTTTTGACCTGCCCACTGGAATATGGATCAGTTTGGTAACAGAACCTTCAAGTTCCTCATTAACTGCGGCCAGGGTACTCATGATATTGAGGTCTGTGTAGGATCCAGACTCGTGAGAAATTTGCAGAGGGAGGAAAACCACTGCAAGGTCCTTTTGAAAGAACAATAAGGCCAAAGAAGCCCAAGATAGGTGACCCGGATGCTGAATAAGCCCATGAGGAGGAGCAGGACTTTAAAGCTCGCTTTGAATGAATGGAGCAAAATATGGAAGATGTTCAGATATTGTTGAGACAACTTCTCTATGTTATGCTAAAGACAAACGAGGACAGAGGTACAGAGGAAGACGAGCCAGAAAGCTCTAGTTTTCATCAGGATGAGGTAAAAGATGAAAAACCGTGTTAACCCTTATAAAGTTGAAGCAAAGCTTAAACTACTTCTATATGATGGCACTGTAGATATCATCCAACTCAAAACAAGTGGACATGCCTTTTTCACAGTGGGAGGCATATTGTTAGAGATTGCATAGAGGAAGAGAAGCACTTGTAACAAACTGGGAACAGTTTAAAAGTCAGCTCCAGAAACAGTGTTATCCCTTGGGATATGAAAGATCCCAGCAGATTCAATCACATCATCTTCACCAGAAATTGGGTTAGAAAGTACAAGTATACACTGATGAGCTCAGGCGGCAGGCCATTTCGATGAGCAATGCAGAAAACTCATCTAGTATGTTAGTAAAATAGATTGTAGGCATGCATGATTATTTATAGGATGAGTTGGCATTGTTTAAGATAAGCACCATTGACAAAGCCAATGTTAAAACTTGAAGCCCTTTATCTCGAGACAACAATAAAGAAGATTGATGTTAGTGACAGTTCAAAGGCTAATGAATCAACGAGCCAAAGGAGCAGCCCTCATAAGAATAAGTATCAGGGGATATGTCTGAGCTAGAAAAAATTGAAGAATTGTTGGAGGCCAGTTCAAAGATTACCTATGTTTCTTAAAGGATAGAGAAGACTAATTGTGAAAAGTCATAATATAGGCAAGAGAGCTCTTCCAGATCAAATTCCAAGCGATGCTTTCAAGAGAAAGTAATCTGGTTTTGGACTTTGTATTTATGCTAAGTTCAGCACAGTGAAGAACACCTTGAATAAGTCTTGATTTTGCTTTTGTAAAGAATTGATCACCTAAGGGAGGTGTTGTCATGGAAGACGGAGATCAGAAGCATTGAAGTATGATTATTGATTTATGGTCTTATTTTGAGTTGAAGGGTGCCTCTTATCACCATACATGCATGCTTTATTTGAGCTATCTTTGGTCTACTTCAGCACCCAGCTGGAGGAGTTTAATTTTGGTTGTCTCCTCTATTTATAGCACACTTATCTCTGCTTTTGTGGTGAAACTTTGAGTAAACATGAGCCCACTCTTTCAAGGCTTTTTCAACACTCAAAATATGTTGTTTTGGATGAAGATAGAGAACCCAGCCTAGTGGCATCTTTGTTCTTGCTTTTGTGGGCATTCATTCTTAGATGGTTTCAGTGCTTTGTGGAGCTGTTATTGGCAGCATGACAAACTTATATTTAGCAGTGATCAAGGAGTCTATTCATGGCCAATTTGGGCATTTTTGTGCTTTCTTTGAGGAGGATTAATTCATTTAGCCTGGGAGCCTAGCCTTGGGTTATGTTTAGACTGTTTTTAGGATTATGCTTTGCTTGTGTGATATGGATATGCATGGCCTCCATATTTAGATTAGGGTTTTCAGATATAGGTCAATCCTCAAGAATAAAAAGAGGAGAAGGTCAAAGGATCATATCATCGGTGTCTTGAGTTTTAAATTTTCTTTATTTCCTTGCTCCCATTCTTCCAATTGAGTGTTAGAGTCTTCAGCTTGCTATCAAGTTCTTGAGTTCATCGTATTTCTCATTGAGTTCATCTTCAATTGGTGTGAGGAGATAGGAGTTCCAAGGCTTGGTCTTTGGATCCTTTTGGATTCCTGAGAATGTGATGCCAATCTGAGTTTATCAGACTTATATACTTGCTACTCATCTGATTAATACAGAAAGGATCGGCCTCTTTGACAAAGGCATATTCAAGTATCTTAGTGGTGTAATAATTTTATCTTGTGATAGCTCTTCGCTTTAATATTCTAATTCAAAATATATTTTGATAGTAAGATCTGCTTGCCTTGCTAGTATTTTTTCCTTTCATACTCCATTCCCTACAAAGTAAAAACTATGGCACCTTTCATTTAAATTAATGTTTGCCTAAGACTCTATTTTTTATTTTGATGAATTAAACCATTGTTTTAGAGGTTAAAACTTGCAGAGCTGCAAGTATCCCTTGAAAATTCAAGAAGATTGTTCGTTGTTTCAAAGTCAAAGACTGCAGATTTTCGAAGCATGTTGCAGATTTCAGTGTTCTTTAGCTATGTTTTTGAAGTGTTTTCATCGTAGATTTGCAGACTTTGATTGCAAACCAGCAAGATTTTGTTGCAGATTTGAAGTGCTTAATTTGTTGATTTTAGGGAGAAGGGAGACCCCTCTTGGACTAGCACACACTAGTCCATAAGTGAAAGAGTATTGGTGGCATAAGTATTTTTTGTAATTGATCACAGAATGACTCCTTTCAAAGGACAATTTAAAGTGATAACAGACATACCTCTCTAGAATAGTACATCTTGGTGTCTTATTGCTTCATTTTTTCAAGGTCTAAGCAGTGACCTTCCTGGGTATAAGACTCAAAGTTATAGAAAAATATAGTCACAAATTGGTCCCAAGTGGTTATTTCCAATTAAACATCTGCATACCACTCATGTTTAAATATTTGCCACCAATCAAACACTGTCTGATCAATGTGTAAGGTGTCGAATTGAGTTTTTTGATAATGCTCCATACAATTTAATAAAAAGTGCAATTTACCTATCCCACAACCCTCACTTCAATATCTTTGTTCACTCCATCAAGCTTAGGAATGGAAGCCTGCTCAAGTAACCTTTGATTGATTCCATTGCCTTCTTTCTTCTCTTGGTTGCCTCAGTTCTCACAATTGCCCCTTGGGTAGTTCACAAAATGCCACAACTGTTGGTCTCCACTCTTGTCGAGTAAATTCTTATCTTTTCTAGATTGCAATCTTGATTCCATGTATCTCCCGAATCATGCAAAATAAGACACAAAAATAATATTATTATACATAACTACAAGTATATTGTCTGGTTTCATTATATCGTCATTAGTTTCCATTCAAATTTCCAAACTTTTGTCTAAGGACATAACTGTAAGAGATATCGTTCCTCTCCATTGTTCATGAACTTTAGCTCACTTTAGAAAATCTATTGCATGTGCATTATAGTACCTTTAGACCATCCATGTTATATTAATGTACTTTATTGCACTCTACTTGTCGTGTGCATAAGTGAATCTAGATTGGATGCACCTAACCACTCCTTCACAAGGCACACTATAAAATTCTCTATTTTCGATTGTTCCATCGACTACTTTTGATCTTGACATTGTTGCTATAATTCCTTTGCACTTTCTTTCAGAAATCTGGAATTTCTTTTAGAAACAAGCAATAGATTTACACATTTAATTCAATGAATCAACTCACTGGCTCAAAAATAGTATTACAAATTACAATTTTCATTTTTCCTTTGGAATGTGATATGCAACTTTCAAATTATTGCAGAGTAATCTCTTCAAGAATGTCAAACAGAATCTCTTACCAGGTTTCTAAAACATATTTTACAATCCCATTTTTTTACATCTTAGCATTCAAATGTTTTTCATTTAGTAGACGTGGCATCACACAGACCTGTACTTGAATCACAAAACCCATCTTTGTGTTAAGAACCAAATATCAATATAGCATAGAAAAACCTCAGAAAAAGTACTCAACGCCTTGAAAAAGAGATAATTTTAGATAATAAGCCTCTTCGAGGGGGGAACCTCCTTTTACCCCACTTAAATGTTCAAGTACACGATGATTCAAAATGAAAATGTTTCCTTGGTATATATAGGAGACTAGGAGGTATAATTACAACTAATAGCCTAAAGCCGACATAAATAAAATAACATTACTAATATAATATGCCCCAATTAAGGGGTAATGAGCCAATATTAGGGCTTAACATGTCCCTCCCCTTGAGACAAGTGTTGTCCGCAATGCTTGAGTAACTCTGGATGCTTCTG
>ML810828.1:108358-123502 GCA_009831015.1 Picea engelmannii
TCTAGTAGCCATAGCCATATTTTTACTTTCAACATTTCTTGCCACCTTAAATGCATTCTCCAATGATTTGGGTTCCCAAAGGCGAACCTCATGTTGAATGTCATCCTTTAAATTTCCTATGAATACATCAATCAAGTGCTCATCTGGAATATTGGTTACCTTTATATTCAATTTTTGGAAGTTCTCAATGTGCTCGGTCACTGAACCCTTTTGCTTGAGATTTATCAATTGGCTAAAGAAGGTATTGCGCCTTGTATCCTCATGGTGTGCTATCATTTCTTCCGTGAAAATTGTCCAAGTGATGAATGATTTGCGAGAAAAAATCCATCGATACCATACAAATTGATTAGGTCCTAAATATAAAGAATCAATTCGTACCTTTTGTGTATGTGGCACATTATGGAGATCAAAGAATTGCTCCATCTGAAGTATCCATGTGATTGGGTCCTTGCCATCAAACTTCCTCGTATCAATCTTAGGAACGTGGTTGGTCTTCAAACCAAAATTGGAGTTTCTCCATTCTTGATTCACCTTCCTTGTGTCCTCATCATGAATTTCATGGGATGCATTTTCACTTTTAGGTGTCTTCTTTGTTACGAAATTTTTCAATACTTCCATGATCTCCCCTTTTAAACCGTCCATCATCTCTTGTAGTTCATCTTTTGTTACTATATTCTTTTGTAAATCATTTATGTCCCTACGCATTTCTTCACCTTCATCAAGAGTCCAAGTAGGATTTTCTGGAGGCTTATTTGGTGTAGAAGTTCCCTTTTTGGGTGGCATGTTGGCCAAGTATCACTTTTGAACCTTGATTTTGAGGTGGTTCTGCTAGACAATATTTCTTCTGTTGTATCTCCCAAGTTTCAACTCTTCTAGGTATGAAACTTTATTTTATGTAGTTCTATGATATTTATTCTCTGCAATGCCACAGGTCTGATCAAAATTGGATGTGCCAAGTGGAATTTACAGTAACTTCCCCACAACTTGTCGATTTTTGGCCTTTCTAGGAAATCTCACTTGTATAGCATGCCCTACACAAAATAATTGATATAAAATTCTGAAACTCGCACCAGAAATACTACAGACTGTCCAAGATCCAATGAAACCAGTCCCACTCAATTTGGATACTCTAGGAAGAAGTTATGATTGTTTTACCTGGAACACCTTCTTGAGATTAGTCAATAGGACTAGTCAGATACCCTATCTTACACAAGGTGTATCTAAAAATTTAAGATGACCCAGAAGCTAAACTTTTTACCATAGATACCTTTCTAATTTCTGTAAATATCCTTTGGAGTTCAGGGTCTGAAATGTTACAGAAAAATTTTTATAGTGAAAATTCCGCAATGACTCAGTTCAGGATGATTCCATAACCCTATCTTGTACAGGATGTATCTCCGAAAGTATATGGCCTCAGGAGATGAATTTTGAAAAAAACGTACCTTGATCCGTCTACTAAATATCCTCCACGTCGTTCCTTCTGAAACATTGTAGAAAAAAAGTTATAGTGAAAATTCCAAGGTGTCTTAGATGTAGCAGCGAAACCCCAAGACCTTGAGCTCTGATACCATATGTTAAGAACCAAATATCAATATAGCACAGAAAAACCTAAGAAAAAGTACTCAACACCTTGAAAAAGAGATAATTTCAGATAATAAGCCTCTTTGAGGGGGAAACCTCCTTCTACCCCACTTAAATGTTCAAGTACAAGATGATTCAAAATGAAAATGTCTCCTTGGTATATATAGGAGACTAGGAGGTATAATTACAACTAATGGCCTAAAGCCGACATAAATAAAATAACATTACTAATATAATATGCCCCAATTAAGGGGTAATGATCCAATATTAGGGCTTAACACTTTGTCAAGTAATTTTTCAGGTGGTGCACTCAACAGTGGAGCAGATGGTGTCCCGTATGCATTGCGGCGACTATTTCCACAGCCCAAACTCTTCCTCATGCTTATACATGTTATAGGATTAGTTCCACTTGTTGAGGCTGGAAAATGAGAAGCACCAATTCTTGTTTTGTATTATAGCTTATTTGTTTCCAAATCTCACAACACCATTTTAAAGCACGCTACACTTTCAATAGAAATTGATAAGGTAAAAATCAAACAGTAATGAAGGTTCAAGACTGAAAATAATATCGATCCTTTCAAAAGTATCGATCCTTAAATTTTCCATGGAGATAATTAAGAAATTCAAATAATCAGTGGAACAGACTTAAAAAGGCCATAAATCATTTCTAAAAGCTAGTTTGAATCCCTAAATTGGTCTAAGACAATGAGATATTTATGTGAATTCAATAAATCTGGCATACATTTAAAGCAACATCTAACCTCCACAGGAGCATTATCCTTCCAAGATTAAAGGAAACCAGGCAACAATGATTAAATGTTTCCTAAAGACAGACATTTCCAAGAAAGTGTATTTCCAAATAGATGATCCCAATAATCCAAGACACAATATAATTAACATTCCTCAACCCATCCATCATAACACTAAAGGGAAAAATTGTATGGTGAGATTACCAGTCTTACAAATACCACTTTATCATTAATCGGTGAGTGCTTGTCCTTAGGAGCTTCATTTACAGAAGCCTATGTCTCACAGCTAATTTAGTAACTGCGCTTAGAGATATTGTTCATTGTGATTGATCTAGACACACATAATGTTTGTAATAAATGTCAGATTTGTATGCAGGAGTATTATGCTTCATATATGAAGGTAGGGTAACTGCATCGTGATGCACATGTGATCTGTCAAAATGGAACTGGGCAAAGCTGCACTTGTCATCTCATTCCATACCAGGGATACAAATTGTTGTTGTGGAGCAAACCCTGTCAATTGTAGAAGTAGAGAATGATCCCTGAAGTAAACAAGTTATAGAAAAGGGCAATTAAATACCAAGCAGATTAACTTCATTTACCCATTATACATCAGGAAATACAAGGACAGAGTTATGTAACTGGATAAAACTCTCAGATAAGATATGCTAATATAATTTTATTAATGTCCAACAAATGACCAATAAAGTAGGTCAATGGGACTATAACATACATCCAGTATCATAAATTACAATGTGAGAGTGCAAAAGAAACTCCCAAAATGATGCTATAATCAGAAAATATAAGCTCCTAAATATCATCTAAACATCTATCTCATAACTAATAAGGCTAACAAAGCTTAAGAAGTATGAGTACCCAAAAAGGTGCAAAATGATATAGTAAAAGAAGGCAGCACTCAATGCTGAAACAGAGACTGATCTATAAGAGATGACATCAAGAAGTGTCTGACATGGATGACAAGGACAGGTGCAGAGACCATGACTCCCCCCATTTGAGTCAACCCGCACTTGATCTAAATCTACGCACATTCTCAACATACTCTTAATGATACCATGTTTCCATTACCCATACAGTAAAATGAGCCTGCAACCAACCCCCATAGAGGTTGCTATCTTGAGAACTAAAGGCTAGGATATTGACAACTAAAGAAACACCAAACATATCCAGATAACTACCCCCCTTATATTGGAGGAGAAAAAAGCAATCTCCAGTGACAATGTTAATGTTAATATATTATGTGTTAAATGGCTATGTTTGTAATAAAATGATAGTAATATAACATGACATTAAAGATTATGTTAACAATCAATGCCAAGGTTAGTTAGGTGGTTAGACAGTAGACCACCGTAACAGCCTTAATGTATTATAACTGATGTAATGTATGATAAGATAGGTAAAAGAGTGCAACACATATAGGTGTGCACATGTAGCCTACCTCGGGCTACCCCTGTGATGTATAGCTGCAACATGAAACATTATTAGTAATATATAACATGTATTATTCTCTCCACTATATCTTGTATTTATTTTTATGTGAACATGCAGATTTTATACCTTTTACTCATCATTGCAGTATAAATTTTTAGCATTAAAGATGATTGTTTCTCATGTCCCATAGTTTAATACTATTTTTCCCCTATAATGAAGTACAAATGACCTAAATAATATATGAGATGCATTTTTTATTTCAGACCTAAATAAGATGGATAAGAAAATTATATTAATGTTCACGATTGACCAAAAAAAGAGGTCAGTGGGACTTGAAAGAACAATCCAGTAGTGACAAACTATGGGAGTGCCTAAGAAGTGTTCTCTATTTTTGGATGTGATTCTTTGATCAAGGTGGAGTGATAATGTATGCTATCTCAAGCAAAGGTGGCAAAGCACCTAGCAGCAGATGAGATTTTTTATCAAGAATCTGAGCTAGGAAACAGGGTATCTAGTGAATATGTGGTAGAGCATTTCAATGCAGAGCACATGGAAGATACAATTAAAAGATGTTGTGCACAAACAATGCTAATTATGCATGCGCTACACAATTGACTTCTATTATGCAGTGCAATTTTCTAGCAGGAGAAAAGGCTTGCTACAGTTAGGGTTGAAGCATTTTTGACAAAGGACATCTTCAAAGGCACCCTATGAAATCATACTTGATACTTCAAGAAACAATTTCTTGATTATGCTCTTAGTATTGTAAATCATGTCAAGTTTGAACTCCATGTCAAATTAAGAGGTAATAAACATGGTGAGAAATGGTGAGATCGGGCCTATGAGAATTCCAAATTTTTGTAGTGCACCCAAAATCATTTTTTTGGTTAGTTGGGTGCAATGGTTTGAACATTAGCAAGGAATGCAAAAAACACCTCAAGGCCATTAGCAAGGAATGCAAAAAATGTGCCCTCTGCAATTATAAGGTCAAAACTTTAATATCAACAAATATTTTTCACAAGTTCCACATAATGATTCCAAAACAAATATAGTTGAGCCATGCATATAGAACGTTATAAAGGAATGCAAAAAATGTTCCCTCTGCAATTATATGGCCAAACTTTAATATATACAAATAATTTTCACAAGTTCCACATAGTGCTGCCAAAGAAAATATAGTTGAGCCATGCATATAGAATATTAGATTGATATTCTCAAAAAGACACAAAACAATAACTATCAATTCGGTCAAGGATTAATGGATATTTCCCCAGGAGGATGAAGTTAAGCTTTACAAAATTACTAATAAACTTCTACATGCCACTGCTTATTCTTCTTAAGCAGTGAAAATCTCTCATCCCAACTTTATCGTCTCTCTTCTGCAACTCTTTTTAAGGTATATTGAATTCCAGGCATCATGCCCTTCAATACACAGAAGTAGATATGAGCTTCCTTATCCAAAAGCTCAAAAATTTCATCATTGTACTGAACCTTGTCTTGTATATGCATCTTTCCCCCTCTTTTGTTACCTGTCATTGCAAGTGTTACCTGTCAAAGAAACATAAAACATACTTGAATACAAAAAAAAATAACTTCATTTTAAACATAGTATAGATATTATAATCCATCAACAAAAAACAATATATTTAAATGTGAAAAACTCGATAGATATTATAAAGTATCGACAAGAAGAGTTCACACCTATTTTTCTTTATAGTGCATGTGTGTGTCCTCTTTGTTTGGGCAATAGATTGTGAATAGAATGATGGGTGACGATAATTGAATTTTCCACCCTTTGCTCCATCTGGGGTGAGAAAGGTCCTTTTGTGACCCATATTGTGTGTATTTGTGCACAAATTTATTTTTTTCAGCATAGAGGATTCTCTAATATCACCCTCATTTACCACATTTTTTACCTCTCCGTGACTTACCATAGTTATGCCCTCTCCATCACTGCAATCGTCTTCAATAAAAAAAGTTGTTTCTTTCCCATCAAGGATAGTTTTTCTTGGATCTTTACCACATTTATAAGAAGATAGATGCAAATTCACTGAAAAATCAAATGGGTCATCTAATCCCGTGGGAGTCCTATCAAAAGTTGGTGGGCCTAAGGGAACATTATATGGTGTCATATCAAATATTGGCCAAGAGCATTGCCCATAGGAACACTGAATAGTGTCATCAGTATGAAATTTCTTGTTTTCTTCAACGATGGTGTTTGGTGTCTTATCATAAAAGCCTTTGAACTTTGCTCGAAACAATGAATTGTGTCAATATTATCAAATATCTGATTTTCTTCAAAAACAATGTCTGGTGTCTTTTCATATAATGGGTTTGAAATTTGGTCAGCAGAAGTATCAAACTTTGGTGAATTAAAAGGAGTTTCAACTTTTTCCCCAACAATAGGAATTTGACTCATTCCTTCCCCATCTTTAACACCTTCATCCACCCTTTCCTCCATATCTGATGAAGATGGATCACCAACAGATACAATATTTCCATGTATATATTCAAATAAATACATCCATTGGAGAAAAATATGTCAATAAAAGGGGTTTTCATTTATTATTTTGTAGAATTATGTATTAAAACATGTGGTATCTTACAAAATGTACACTGGGTGACTCTTCAATAGATAAGGTATCATCCTCTTTACATTGGGAGGAGGTAGACAAATTTTTCTGTTGCAAGAAAAACATGCTCAAAAAAAGTGATATTATTAAATACCATGTAGTATTGAATTCGTATCCAACAAAAAAAAAAATACAAATTTGAATAGCTCTTACGGGTGTTGACTCGTTAAACATGTTATGTAGCATACTCCAATTTTTGTCCTTAATGATTTTCTTGTGAACATTTTTTTTAATGCAGATTGTTTTTCTTTGATTGAGCGTCGTATTCATAAACGCGTCTTCTCACACATTCCAAAGCATTTGCACTCAACTCTTGAGCACACTTCACCCCCTATAACATGAAAACAAAATGCATACATCAGTAAAGAATAATTTAATGAAACTATCTGAAAATAATATTTCATTAAAAAAAACAGTGTACCACGTTTTGAACCTCTTTTCGAATGGCAGTGGTCTCAACAGCCTTTCTATTCTTCGTATAACGATATTCAATGTCGTAATTTTTTCGGTAACGATCTATTTTCAATTTGGATTCAGATCTAAGCTTGTACCGAAAGCCACATGGCGCGCCAACATGCAATGTTATGGGTCCCCAAGAATGTACTTCTTTTCTATGTTGATTAAATGTAGAACACTTGGTACGTCGTAGACCATTGCATTCACTGGCCAAACAATAAAAGTAGTTGTGCCCATTGTTTTCCTTAAGAACTCTATAATTTGAATCCTCCTAAAATAGTTACACAGTGATATATTTAGTTCATGTAATACACTGCATCACTAATAAGACCATGTTATCTATCTAGTAAATAAATAAATAATCAAAATATCAATTGTTTAGAGAAAATAAAAACCTGTACTATGGCCATCTTATTCAAAGTTGTGATTTTTATCCAGCTTCTGAAGCAAGACAAAAACCTACAAAAATAATCATGTATTTATCTTAGTAAATACAAGGCAAAATAATCAACTACTACAATAAGAATGTTTTTTCATGTGGAATGACACCCCATGTAGAATTAGTAGGTCCAAGTCTAAGTAAAGCCATGGAAACTCACAAAAGAATATTTTGTCATATGGATAATATAACTTTACAATAGTGAAGATGGCAAAACACAAACTAGAAACAGTTCAACGAGTACATCACACAACGCTAACTCACTTCCCCTACAAAAATGGCCCCGAGGTCTTCTTTTCATTAAAATTTCAATACGTAGTTATCCAAAATTACAAAAAGTAAGAGCCCTTTTTGTCGAGTGCTCTTGGGTATATAACTAATCATCTTAATACTACATTAGCACAATACTTTATACAATACATTACAAAATTGGAAATTTATTCTCCTCCCTAGCCTTGATTTTGTAGATAGGCAGTCCAAATCTTATGATAAAAGAAGATTATTTCAATTCTCCTAAAAGGAAAATTTTCTAATGTAATTGAATAATCAATTGTTTTCCGAATTACAGTCTTCATGTCTTTTTTCAAAGTAGCAAAGTAAGAAATTAACATATGATGTTCTCTCGCTGGCTCAACAATATGTTCTTTTAAAGTTCCTTGGGTTACTCTTTGAGTTATGCTTATGGAGATTTCTCTAGCATTCATGGCCTCTTCTAATTCTGCAAAGACTTGCTCTGTTGGCCTCGGATTTTCCAAATCACCGATTTTGGGCAGCCTGCATTTTTTAATCAATTTATCTACCAACAAGTAAAGCCACTTGCAGGTGCCAATGGAGTATTCTATATCTTGCTGCAACTTAATTCCAGTGATTTGGGCCCTTGCAATGGTTGTATAGTTCATTCGATGTTCATCTTCGATCATCCTTGGGACTTTTGGGGGTGCATATGGATGTTCTTGTGGCCACCTATTTAGATCATCGATGGCAATGCACACTCCTGTCAGCTCGATGTTCTTCTTCTTAACCTGATCAGATTATGAAAAAATTCGAGCAGCTATGTCCTGGAATTCTTGTAGACAATGATATACTTGCTTTGCCATATCACATAATTCTTTGTGTACTTCACTAGCACATGCTTTGTGCTCTGTGACATTGTTCCTTTCCTATTTATAACATCTATTTTCTTCCTCCAGGGCCACATTTCGAGCCTTGTATTCTCCTATTTCTTTGATATAGTCTATGATATCTTTCTCCATGGCCATTGTAAATGCTACACTAGCGGAGGCCATAGCTATAGGATCCTTGCTAGTGTCTATGACTATTGTTCTTTCCGTGGTTACTGTAATTGGTTGAACACCTGAAATGGGAAATGTTCTTACAGTTCATTGTATAATCTTGCCCTGGGCCCTGTTAAATATCAAAGAGTCTAGGTATGCCACTCTACTAGCTTTGAAGGATGTTAAGCCCCCCAACCCTAGTTATCCCAAAGGGAAATGGCCTCCAGTCAATGTTATGATAGAAGCCTCAGGTAGGTTGGCATCCATGGGATCAGTTTCATCGATTTCCTCTTGTTCTTTCTTTTCCTCCTCTTTCTTTTTCCTTTCTTCTTCTTCTTGTTTGAGCTTTGCTTCTTGTTCTACTCGAAGTCTCATTTGCTCTTGTTCCTCTTCTCCCTTTCTCTTTTTCTCCGCTTCTGTTATTGCAATTGCTTATTCTGTTGCTTCCTTATGTCAAAGTGCTTCAGCCTCCTTCTCCAACCTTTCTTTTTCAGCTGTTGCTTTAGTTGCAGCTTCTTCTTTAGATTTCTTATGACTAAGTGCTTCAGGCTCCTTCTCCAACCTTTCTTTTTCTGCTATTGCTTTAGCTACAGCTTCTTCTTTAGCTTTCATTTTTCGAAATGCTTCATGATCCTTCTCCAATCTTTCTTTTTCTGTTGTTGCTTTAGCTACAGCTTCTTCTTCATCTTTTGCCTTGGCTTTTGCTTCTTTAGCTTCCTTTTCTTGCTCGGCCTTTGAGTTTTCTTTAGTCGTAGAGCCGCCTCCCCTTCTTAAGATAACATCATCATAATTATGTGTCTTTTTGTATATATCCTCATCTCTCCATGTTTCAAATTCATAAGGCCACTTATACTTGCAAATTTTACAATGTTGGCTAACAACCTTCCAGGGATCATATCTATGGAATATTCCTTCCCCGAAATGGAATGTTGCCAAAGCCTCTGCCTCAGCATGTGTCTCCTTTGAGTTATTGAAATTGTAGGATCCCACATAGAATGGTAGTGGTGTCCACGGCAATTTCTTATATTTGGAAAGGGATGCCCCAACCCCATGTACAAGGGTGTGGTATGCTACCTCCTACAACACCAGTTTGTCAAGCACAAATTTGGGAAATATGTGTGGAGGTCTGGTTGATCCGTAGATCCCGATACAACTCCTATTCTCAAGTACAAACCAATCGTCGATTTCGCTGATAGCTTACATTGCTTTCTCTGACATGCATGGTGCTCGGGCACAGAATAACAATTGGAACAACGGATTTAAGAAGTGGTCGCAAATATTTTGATAGTGCACTCGATATTTATGCTCCCACAAGTCCTGACAATAGACATGAGTAGGGAGGTCACTCTTTTTCCATCTCCAACCCATTCTTGGGTAAGCATGTGCTTGGAAGACCATATCCAACAGGTAGGATGACATGTGGAAATGCAGATTCTTCCCCGACACTGCATGTTTTACTACTGATATAGATTTTTCAAGGTTGCCTGAGAGGATAGTCGCCCAGTTAAATATATGACCAGTAGTTGTGATAGTGTGTAGCAAGGGAACCCAAGATTCCTTGAATGTTGAAGTGTCTGCTTCTCCATAAATCCTGCACATAAGGGCTACAACATATATGTAAGGGGCTCTGAGCATTTTCGTGGGATAATCTCTGGATCTTGATCTAAAACTTACACTTGGAACCCACCAATTCTTAATTGTTTCTCTGCAATCTAGAAGACATTTCAACATCCATTCATCTGTGAGTTGAATCTTTTCAGTAGGAAGCTTATAGCATGCATGTATAGTTGAGGCCTGAAACAATGCAATAGATTTCCCTTTAGTATCTTTTATCATCCTATTGTCAATGTCAGTTCGATGGATGATCCAAGAAATAGCCTCTGCACATGGGAACACTTTGAGATGTGCAGCTATATGTAAAGTCAAGACCTTTTTAAAGCGTGGTAGACACCCAAATCTCGATCATCATTTGATACCTTGGGATAGGAATATCGATGGAACATCTGGTAAATTTCTCCCCATTGATACGCCACATCGGTTTCCACGATGCAGATGGTGTCATTGTAAATGGGGCCCTCCCCTCCTTTGTCTAACCTAGCTTCAATAATGGTCTCTTTGCCACGCCTCCTCTTGTAATGTTCCATAGATGTTCCTGCGATTCACTCGCAACAACTAGGATGTTAGTATGCTTAATATGTTCTAATGAAGGAACTATTGAAAAGAGGTATGGATCCTAATGAATCATCTAGCAACAACCGCACGCCCTTGGTAAATTTCATGTTGATCATTGTAGTTTCATGGTCATTCTTTTGGAGACATTCACTTCTTTGAGTGGGGTATGATCAAAATTTAATATTATTATATTTTGTTTTATAGTCTCATTATTTTTCCAAAGCTATCATCTACTAAGAATGAATGCTTCATGATAATACGGTAACATATTTATTAATTTTTCCTATGCATGTGCTCAAATACCATCTAACCAAATTGCCAATCAACCACAAGAAAACTCAGATTCCCTTTTCCATTAGTGTTAGAGGATAAGAACCAAAACAAAACTGACTACCATCGGAATCTGGTTCTTAGAACCAGTGCTTCTTAAATAATGACATTTTATTAACATTAATGTAAATATAACTCATAACAATAGCCTCTTCTGGCTATGCAACATACGATTTCAAATTTCCCCGCCTCTCAAGAGAGCTATGCAACATACGATTTCAAATCTCCCCGCCTCTCAAGAGAGCATATTTTCATTGAGTTTGTTCTAGTGAGCCTATATAGATACACAACTTTCACTCACAATCAAAATTTGACTGACAGCATATGCAACCAATAAAGAAATGCGAATATATTGTAATACATTATTGTATGCAAATTATTGAGTCAACAGTGGATTTTGGCGTTACTGAAATTAATCAAAATTTATAGAGAAGGAAATGTGTGTTATGTGAAAGTTCAACCCTTCCATAGAGGAATGAAATCCCATAATAGGATATGCCACTGTAGTAATAGTGTGCAACTAATGTCATTACATAGATAACAACCACTAGCTAGGGAGTCAATAGTGGATTTTGGCGTTACAAAAATTAATCAAAATTTATAGAGAAGAAATTTTTTGTTATGTGAAAGTTCAACACTTCCATAGAGGAATGAAATCCCATAATAAGATATGCCATTGTAGTAATAGTGTGCAACTAATGTAATTACATAGATAACAATGACAAGCCAGGGAGGGGAAGGTCCATAGAGCATGGCACTGAAGACCTAAAGAGAAAAAATATGTCCCTTTGGTACTTATCTTGCCCTGCTCCAAACTGTGTTGGTCTTGGCAGGTTGGGATAACCTGCCCTTTGCTGGATAAGCTTCGAATTGCCTAAGGTCCCTTTCGTTTGGGGTTTAGCCTGCGCCATTTTATATTACAATGTTTATCATTTAAATTTATATTAAATTTATGATAAATTTTATAAAACTAGACGAGCAATAAGCACCCATGCAATGTAGCATCATTTAAATTAGGAAATATATGTCAGATTTGAGATATTTAGATGGGACATGTATACATCTCAATGCATATTCAGGTTTTTCAGCATGTTGAATCCATCTATATATTCATAAATGTAATTTAAACAACAGAAAATAGCGATTTTGTCTAGATTTACATCCAAAAAACCCAAAAGATAGAACATTTAGCAAACGGCCTTACATTTTACACTGTTGATTAATGGAACCCTTATTGATTTTTCTTATTGTGAACTGCATTAACCAATGAAGACTGATTTTGGCCATTTTTCCGCTATGAGAGGCAAATTTGGGCATTTGGTGGGAAGAGGTCAAGTGTAATAGTAAATTGAGCGAGGGAATTGTGGATTTTGGCCATTTTGCCGCTATGAGAGGCAAATTTGGGCATTTGGTGGGAAGAGGTCAATTGTAATAGTAAACTGAGCGAGGGAATTGTGAGGGAGAAATTTATCGTTTTAGTCTAGGTTATGGTTTGGATCAGTAATAGAAGGGTGGAGGAATCATGAACTTTATCTGTGATTGAGTCTTATATCCCATAGGAGGTACGTGGTGAGGAGTGAGATTGAATCGGCTTCCAACCTATTCGGTATCTATGCCAAATGTGGAAGCATGGATGACGCATTAGAAGTGTTTGAAAAACTGAGTGAACAAAGTACCTTCAGTAGAATTTTCAAGACTGGAAGATGCATGAGAAGTGTTTGAAAAAATGAGTGAACAGCCTGGAAGATGCATGAGAAGTGTTTGAAAAAATGAGTGAACAAAAGTACCTTCAGTCAAATTTGATGATTAGAGGATAAGCTATGCACGAAGATTTGGAGGAAGCCATTTGATTGTATTACAAAATATGAAAGTTTGGAGCCCAGATAATCAATTTTTAGCCATGATAAAAAAAAAAAAAAATCTATTGTACTTGTGGGATTCGTTAAGCAAAGTAAGTTGATGGGGAAATTTGCTTATTGCATTACACAACCCACCTGATAGCTATCTCAGGTGGTCGAATTTAGCAAAAGAATAGAGAAAGTGATTTCATACCAATGAATAACAATCATATCTCTTCAGCCTGACAATTCCAGGTTCCCCAACATTCTCAAGGCATGTGGGTTGTTGGGATATCTGCAAGAGGGAATACATGTACATGAATGCATACACAGGATTGGATTTGAATCGATTGTTTATGTGGGGAATCCACATTTGCAAAACCCCAATACTAAGAGATATATTCCAACGCTAGAAATTTATGATTGGATTGGTTTTTATCTTTTCTTGTTCCTATTATATTTTGGATAAAATAGATGATTGGATTGGTCCTTTTTATTTGTGTGTAGAGTGTCTGTGCTTCTATTTTTGCAGTGTTAGAATTTGTGGTCCGAATATTTGTTTAGGGATTGTTAACGGGGGAGTATTGGGAAAGAGGTGAACTCGAACAATTGGATACAAGCATAAACTATACACAATCAATGATATCGAAGTCATTAGAGATGGCGACCATGTATTCTTGGTTGAAAATGAAGAGTTTGAAGAAATATATAAGAAAACCGAAACTAGACATAGCCCGTTGGGAAACCGAAACCAGACATTGAGTCCAAATTATTGCATGAATCAACAGCTTTTGTACAAGCAACTGAAAAGCTACAAACATTAGAGGCGAGAGCAGCAGAAGAAGCACCTACCTGTTGATGGAGATAAATACCCCTACATAGATCCAAGTTAGATGGAGCTACCCTTCGATTGGGCCGGAATTCACCTTCAAATTTGAAAATGTAAAACAAGAGGAATGAGACAGGCACTGGACGCAATGAGAGATAGGTGGTGAATTGAATGAGAGATAGGCGTCGAATTGATGGTGGGCATTGAATGCAGGAAATAGGATGTGGGATGTTGATGATGTATGGATGATATAAAATATGCAGAACAGAAATAAAATGCTAGCAATGGAAAAATAACAGTAAAATATCCAGCATAATCTTCACAATACACAGAAATGATATACGAAATAGCAATAAAAATAGCACTTTGATTCAAAAAACAATGTTCACATGCCTCTTTGAGGGGGAAACCTCCAGTCGAGCAGCGCTATGTTACAATAATCTCCAAGCTAGGGTTCTCATACCCTCGACCCTTATTTATACTAAATATGTCTATTAAGAGAAGCATCTAGAGGAAGATCCTTCTAGAAACGGAAGCTTCTATTAGGTCTTCTTACATCCGCCTTATTCTATTTTATTGAAAGGCCTTATTAATATTGACCTTTATTACATTCGAATACATTGATCTACCTATGTGTGGGTTAGGACCTTAACATGTCCACCCCCTTAAAAATAGCCTTGTCCTCAAGGCTTGAGATGTGGAAACTGCTACAGAATGGTCGCTAGTTCCCAAGTGGCATCTGCTTGAGTCATATCTTTCCATTGTACTAGCACTTCCTTAATGGTTCTCTGATGCAGGCAATGCTCACGCTGGTCCAAAACTGCTTCTGGCTGTAGCCAAATGGATCCTTCTTCAACTAACTCTAGAAGGTTGGTTTGAATTTGGCACCTGGTTCCAGTCACCTTCTTCAAGCATAAAACATGAAAAACAGGATGTAGCTTCAACTGACTGGGCAGAGCTAACTGATACGCGACTTGTCCCACACACTTGAGAATTGTGTAAGGGCCATAAAATTTGGGTGCTAGCTTCTGACAATGTTCGACCTTGAGGGAATTTTTCTTATATGGTTGCAGTCTCAGAAACACCTGATCCCCTTCTGCAAATTAACGTTCAGAGCGACCTTGATCTGCTTGCTACTTCATTCTATTATGTGCCATGACCAAGTTCTCTTTAAGGGTACGAAGGATATCCTCTCGGACTGTAAGTGTTTGGTCTACCGCCTGGACCTTCGAGGTACCCGGTAAGTATGAGTGCAAGATACCAGATATATAAAATATGCAGAACATAAATGAAATGCTAGAAATGACAGAATAACAGTAAAATATCCAGCATAATCTTCACAATACACAGAAATGATATACGAAATAGCAACAGAAATAGCACTTTGAATTAGA
>ML810829.1:0-13276 GCA_009831015.1 Picea engelmannii
CATATTCTTATGGCATGTCTTGGAGGTCCTTGTGATACATGGTGCATGGTTTCATACGTTTGAGGTAATATTGATACATGCTTGAGACATACTCTTGGTACTTGATATATGGTAGTTATGGGTTATTGTTAGAGGCACATATTTGTGATATGAGCATACACTTGAGGCTTATCTTATGGTACATAGCATGATTAAGAGTGATATGGTATATGGTTGAGACACGTTTTATGGTACGTTGTTGGTACATGGTATGGTAGAGGCTTGGTACATGGTATGGTACAGGTTACACACGGTTGATGCTCTAGTTCATGATTAACTATTATTTATTTATGTATCTTTGGTTCATGATTGATGCATGAGATAGTATGTATGTTAGTATACAATTGATGCATGGTATGGCACAGGTGTTAGTTGGTTGATGAAAAGATACAGGTCGATGAGGCAGTGACAGTGAAAGAGATAGAGATAGAGTGACAATGAAAGTGGAAGTGATAGTGGCAGAGTTTGTGATAGAAACATTTGGTCTACATTTATATTACAGGGCGATTGGAAGGGGCAAGGATAGGTGGTTGGAGGCAGAGAACTCGAGGGGGTTATAGCCTCCTTCTGGTTGGAGCTAGAGAATTCAGGGAGTTGTAGCTTCCATCAAGTTGGAGGCTAAGAACAGGGGGTTGGAGCCTCCTTCCAGTTGTAGCTGGAGAATCAGAATTTGGTTCTTCCAATGAATGTATTCTTTTGATAAATAAGAAAATCATTACGTGGTTTTCTCCCATTTGGGTTTCCACATAAATTCTAGTGTATTGTTTATCTATTGTGATGTGGTTTTTTTTTATGATTATATTGTTGATTATATATTGAATTTTAATGATAAAATGTTGATTATTGTTGAAGAATATAATGTGGTTAAAAGTAATAAGATTGTTCATTACTGATTCACCCCCCCTCTTAGTAATCCAACATTGATCCCGAAATTAGTAATGCATAAACGTGTATATGATGAAAGGACAAGAGTCAAACAATGATGTAAATATGTAAGTTGTAGATTAAATTTTATTAATTAAAATACATCATCGTCTACGGACAGAGAAGTAAAAAACATGGGGGGGGCTATGATTGCACAAGAAATGAATGAAACGAGGCTTAGTGGCTCAAGGGGGGATAAAGTAAATAAAAATATTTTATTCCCAAGCCAAAATCCTTTATCTCATATACAATACAAGGAAAACACCTTGTAGCAAAGGTTTTTGTGGAGGTTTTTAGTCTTACAAGATTTGGTAAAATTTTCAAAAAAGCATCCGCTATTTGAAGCAAAGGTTTTAATGGATGTTTCATATAACTAAAAAAAATTGGGCGGATGGACATTTTAGCAAAGATTTTTTGCCAGTGCTTGTATTGGTAAAATGCACCAGTGATCTATTATGCAACCTACACAAGTGCATGCATAAACCTAAAAAGCATCGGTGCTCTTCTAATTATTATGCATCGGTCCCGCCTTTTTTTGTTGTATGCAGCATCGATGCTCTTATAATTATTACGCATCGGTCCCTCATTTTTTGTTGTATGTAGGAGGGATGTTATTTTATTTTATGTATGCATCATTCATACTATTTTTTGTATGGGGCACTGGTGCTCTTATAAATATTATGTACCAGATTGTTCTATTTTTATAGCACACCAATGCTTGTATAATTCATACGCACCAATGCATGTATTACCCTATGCAATGAAGGGTAGTGAAATTTCAAATATTTGAGGTGAGATTTTGACGCCATTATTTGTTACTAAGTAATGATGTGTATATTGTATTTAAAGCACTTCATTATACGTTATATTTAGAGCATCAATGAGTATTTTAAACATGTGTACCATAAAATTTTGAAACGATAAATATAATCATGTGTTTTGTTGTTTAGGAAACAATTTTTTTTCACAATATTTGGCACCGATGCATATAAATCCTTAAAATGCATTTGTTTCTATATTATGGCATGCATTGTTTAGTGAGTTCATAAGAATAAAGTGCACCAATATGTTTGTATTTTAATTATTTTTTTTTGTTTGCACATTTTCAATTAATCATATGAAAATCAAATAGTTTTTATAATAATATGTTTTTTTATATTTTTAATATTGCATTTTGACTTAATGATTGCATTAATGCATTATCCAATGGATTACATCTTTTTTATTTGTAACAATGTAAATCATCCACATAGTAATTAATCGGTGATGCAACATTTTACAACATTCAACAATGCAATAAGATAAGAAACTCATTTTATTATATATGAATAAGAGACCCATTGCCATATAAAATGGGACAATGTAAAGGTCCACAATAATAAAAATGAAACCAATATATAATTGTTACATTTATTGGTAACATATCCTCATGAAATTAGGACAATATGTTGAGTACATTAAACAAAATCTCGTATTTTCACAAATATTTCAAAACATACAACTTGGAGTATCATTGAATTATATTGATTTTCTTCCATCACTTGAACTGTCGTCATAGCTCGAGTTTCGTGCATGCCTCATTTCTTCATAATTTGTATGTGATATTGTACTTTGGTTATTTAACCTAATGTTTTCTTGATTGGCTTGTATTTTATGTTCTGCCTCTTCATCTTTCATCTACAAAGATAGAAATAAAGTGTAATAAGTATTTTTATATATAGTATAATATACATGATTGCGTAAATAAAAAAATGTAGCATAGCAGCAGTCTTTCATAAACAATACACATTCCTTTGAAGCTACGTTTCATGCCTTTCCTCAAAATATCTTATGTTGGTTGCACTACATACTTTGTTTCCTAGATGTTTAATACGTCATGACAAAGAATAGTTGATATAATTAATTTAAAGGTTTTTTTTTCTCCATTAATTATAAAATAGGGGAAGTTAAACAACATAGCTACTTACAAATTATTCAATTAAATATAGATACTTTAACATATACTCATAACCCATACTTAACCTAATGTCTATCAATTCATCAGTTGAATCCTCTTTGTATGTTAGCACCTATTAGAAGGCATCCATGGACAAGTGTAAATTAATTATTTAAATACAAATACAACAACAAACATAGAATCCTAAGGTAAAAAATGTAAGAACTCACAAAGTTTGTGATCAACCATTTTATTCCTCATCATCATGTCTTATGTGTTGAATGGGTTCCATTTTTTTCTCTTCTGCAACAAAAAAATTGAAAATTAGTATTTCATGTGATAATTAAACTCAATGTACATAAAATAATAAATGAATGATTACATACCTCTGATGAAAATTGTTGTTGGGATGGATCCTCCTGCAATGAAATTATGTTAATTTATTTTACCATCTCCTTCTACACTTTTTCGGACATCCTTATCAGCATGTATTTGTTTTCCCCTTGTTTATCCCTTGGAATTTTCATAACCTCCCTGAAAAAAGAAAAACTAGGAATTATCATATATAAAAATTACGAAAAACAAAAATGAAAAATAATATCAATGTGTATAATAAATCAATACACACCGATGTATTAATCATATGTATACACACCAGTATATGATAATAGGGTGTTCACAAAATCGAATTTTTTTGTTTACAATTTGTTGTATTCATGCGGTGCTTTATAAATTAATAGAAAAATCGATGCCTAAGTATCGTTTATTATGCATTATCAACTCATGAACAAATTTAAAACATGATGATTTCAATATTAAAATTAATAGTATTTCCATTTTAAACTCAGCAGTGTTGTTGACATGAACATGTGCATCGGTGCTCTATCCTTATACAGTGCACACCGTTATTCATGAAGGCGGTTTTAAAAAAAAATATTATTTCCATTTTAAATTCAACAATGTTGTTGACATGAACATGCACAATGGTGTTGTGTCCCTATATAGTGTCCACTGCTAACTATGAAGGTGTTTTTTAAAAAATGACAACAACATAACGGTTTGGGATCTAATGCAATGAGTGGTCCCATTGCAACAGATACCAAATTCCCCATATATAATTAAAGAAACCCTATAAAAAGGTGTTGCTTAAAAATATTCTCGTTGTAAAATATAGAGAGGAAAGAAAGAGAAATAATAAGGAAGCTAGGGCTTCCAATACCGAAGGTAAATATGAAACCCTTTTATTTTTTTGAGAATGCATTGAAAATTGTTTTATTCAAATGGGGGAAATATTAACATGATCAATCCCTAGATGGGGTGAAAGTTGGTTAGCTAGACAAATATGGTGCGCATGCAACAAGGGGAGTTATTACCCCAATCTCCAACCACATATCTAACCCACTCGAAATATTTGGATCGTGCGTTACAGTTATGGTAGTACGTTGATACACCACAAGAAATTTAATGACTCCCCATGAAATCCATAGATGGCGTACTAGAAAAGGTACGATACATCAGTTTGGTGTCACCTCGGCTTTCATGGTCCCCCTCACAGTCACTTTAATGGCCTCTATGAAGCTAAGAGTCTTCGATCACTCTGGCATTCTTCATTTTATGTTGGCTCTCTTTTTCTTCTGGTATTCCAAGCCTTCTTGTTGTGGGAATTCTCCCTTCCGTCCAGTGGCTTCCATCCCTCTATTGGTTACCCTCTTCAATTTTCATCCCACTGGCGTTGTACCTCTAGCCTGATTTTCTCTAACCATAACTCTAATTGGCCTCCCTACCCCATCCTCTGCTACAATTATTCCATCATGCCTATAGAGCATGGTAAACCCAAAAGAGGGCCACAATATTATAGCTTCATTTCTCGGCGCAACCTCCCTAATCCCTTGCAGACCTCTCTTACAACTACCAGCTCTCCTGGAATTGGCCAGAATTGGATTGATTTTCCTATCCCTTCCCTTAATGCTTCACACTCTCCTCCACCCCTCTCCAATACCATGCTTGATCCTAGAAGATTCCATGTGGATGAATAAATTCCTCCTCTCGAGATGCAACCTTTGGAAGCTCCGCCAGAGCCTTGCATCATCACTAGGCCCTAGGACCGGCCTTTGGAGCAAGGTGGATGTGTGATTGAGGAAGAAATTTCCCCCATTTGGCTGACAGATTGGATAGCCCGAAACACCACCCCTGGACTAGACATGGAATAAAATCCACTAATAGTGTTTGATGCAAACATAGCTCCTCATGAGGATATGGTTGGGAAAATTGAGTAGCCTCTACTCAATCCACATCGTTTTTCGGACGACCACCTTCAGTTGATCTTCCATATGCGACAGAAACTAGAGGACCAAATTCACAATCAAAGAATCCTCAGTTGATGCATGGACCTCTTGTTCAAATCCTTGTCGGGTTCACTAGATAAAATGTGTTGTACAACTTGTGGAAAAACGTTCATCTACACCTACAACAATGATGGATGTCTGGGTTTGCCAAACCTCTAGCTTCTCTCTCTTTTTGCATATCAAGAACCAGCTTCAATTATTTTTTGTTTTGCTAAATTCTCTAGTGTATGGCAACATCCATGTTATGTTTTCTAGAATGAGACTCATTTTCTAGTGCATGATACTAGCCACGTCATATTTCTAGAGCATGACACTTGTCACGTCATATTTTCTCGTTTCAGTTATGTTTTCTAAGTTTTTCTGCAAGCCACATGTTCTAGTTTCCCTATTGTGGTAGAACAAGTGGAAAACTATGAACATTGTACTAACATGATGCTTTTAAGGTAATATATTTTATTTTATTTACAAAAACAATATTAACATGATCAATAAACTGAAATCACATACCCAAAATGTCTCCTCTATATATTTGTGTGTGACCTACAGTGATCCCTTTCAAATTTGGCTCTTTAAAAAAATCCACCCTCTCCAAAGTCTTTGTTGGTAAGTCTCTCTTGCATAAATCTCCCCTCTAAATTTTGGCAAAAGAATGAAAGAATGAATAGGGTTTTCATTTATAAACACATGCATTTAGAAAAAATGAAATTCTCGCTCATTTTTTCGTTGTATATTTCGGTGCATTGATGATAAAAATGTGCGGTGTTTTTTCCATAACTTGATTTTATGGTGTGTTATATAGTCTACAACACATCGGTGCATTGTATACATAAAAACACACTGAAAAACAATTTAATCTACAAAATGCAAATGCAAACATCTCCAATTAAATTTTGTGAAGGTTTTTCTTTACAAAGGCAATAACGACTAAAATTCCCACTCATTTTGTCATTGTATATTTTGGTGCATTGATGATAAGTGCACATTGTTTTTTCGGTAACTTTCTTAATCGATGAATTATATATTTTATATAGAATCGGTGTGGTGTTTAAGTAAAAATGAATTTAAAAACAATTCAATTCACAAAATTCAAATGAAAACATTCGTATTTAAATTTTGTGGAGGCAATGACAAAGATCACTCAAAATTTTGTTTCAAGTTAGATTGTTTTATGCTTCTGATATGACGATTTTGGCTCAAATACAAGAAAAAAAAATATAATATCAAATGGCCAATTCTTCAAATTCCATCTCATTCCATATCGTTGCAAATGCTTCAATTTCTCCCTCGTTCATTGCAGTAAGTCTATATTTTATTCATAATTCATTTATCTCATTGAATTTATCTTATGTATGCACATGCACTTGAATAATTGTTCATTGAATTTTCCAGGATCAATATTCAGGATCGAGTTTAGTTGTGCAATATATTCCAGTAGTCTCAAAATGTCTCAAGCTCTTATCAGGAGAAAGATACCATAGGAAGATGTTTGATGAAAATGGAAAGTTTATTTACCCTACCAATTGTAACATGCCATATTCTAGCAACTAGCTTGGGTCAATGGTATTACACTATGAATTGGATCTCTTTTATGACACCACTTGGGGCATAAGAAAAAAATGATTGAGTAATTGTATTTTTGGATTTTTGGATTTTTAGTGGAACTAATGTAAATGTATTTTTTTAATTCGACATTTGTTTTATAAAGAAGTTGGTTTCATGTTTATTATTGGGAAAACAAATTGCAAGCTTCTAATAAATTTTTGATATAATGTTTGAAAATACTAAATGCATTGTGTTACTAATGTTATCAATGTAATGTTCAATATTTTTACAATCAGGATATTGGTGACGAGTGATTTATCATCTACGGTTGCGCCCCACTATAATGTAAAGTCACAACCTTTCTATTGAATGAAAATATCTCGGAGATGAAGCATATTGAGCATGGTTGAATCAACCACCTATTTAATTCCCACTACGTCCTGAGTCACCAATTCAAAACCTCTATAGTAACACTAGTTCTTCACATGTTGGGGACAAAGGCAATGATATATATTTTGGTATGGATGATTTCTTACAAGATACCCAAGCCATGGAGGGAATGTTGTTACATGCATTCCAACAAAATGAACTAAGGGATGATCTTGATGTCATCGATACCTTCTTCAAAAGCCTGAAATTTGCTTCCACTGCCCTTCTCTTTGGTCGACAGGGGTTAAGATCTACCAAACTAGGGACAACATTGTTACTATACAAATTGAAAGAAATGTATGGTATGTCAGACATGTGTTTCTCAACACTTTTGAGGTAACTAAACATTAATTCCCTTGATTTCTTAAGGAATCTTGTCACACAATGAAGTGCTTAAGGACAGTGTACATTTCTATTTCCCATTAATTATAGGTTACTCAAAGATATGGTACTTCCAAGAGATAATTTATTTCCCGATAGTTGTGGAGAGGCAAAGAAAATGTTGAAAATGTTGGGTATCGAGTACATATCATACATGCAATTTTGAATGATTGTATTCTATACAAAAGAGAATATGCAAACAATGAGATATGTCCAGAATGTGGGAATGACAGGTACTAGAAATCAAAAAATAAGGGTAAGGCACATATTCCTCCTCATAATATATTGAGACACATGCCTATAATTCCAAGGATTCAAAGTCTCTTTCATTGCAAACAATTAGCCATGTTGCAAGGGTGGCATACCTCACATAGAAGTGAGTCACGAGTTATGTGAATCACAATATATTTGATAACCATGAAGCATATAGAGGATACATGGCCCGATAAATTCAAGGATGAATAATGGAGCCTACGATTAAGCATAGCCATGGATGGAGTTAACTTGTATTACATCCAAAACAAAAACTATTATGTTTGGCCAGTGGTAGTGATTAATAACAACATCCCCCCATGGTTTTCTATGAAGAATGAAAATCTTATGTTGCCTCTTATAGTCCTGGGTAGAACACAAGTGAAGAGAATGGATGTCTACCTCCTATTACCCACAATTTTGACACCAACTGAGAATTGATAATTGGGTATGGTAGTCTCCAGCTCTACTAATTTTATTAAGGATTTGTTTTCTTTGGCCTTATGTCAATGTCAAAGTGAATATTTCCAATTTAGTTTTGTTGGGCTCTTCACTTTTAGAAAGAGGATAAGGATAAAGGAAGAAACGGACAAAGTCAAACAAGTCATGCAACAGTCATAAGTGTAATAGTAGAAACAATTAAAAGCGTCGTGGGCCAGTTGGACGTCTAAAAGCAATGGAAAATGTCAAAATCATCGCATGCCAGTTGGAAGATGGAATAAAAAACAATACCTTGGGAAGAAAAGGGAATCCAGGAATCGGGAAAGATTTTATTTGATATAGACACGAAAAGTACAAATAAGAAGGAAATGTAACAAGGAAGGGGTTAAGTTATTGTTATGTTGATGTCTTAATGTGTTAATGGGTTTTTGTTGGTATCTGGGTTGGGATATGGATATTACAGTCATGTATAGGTTTTGCATGGTCCTTGTTGGTGTTGTTATTCCATCCACGACAATTTTTGAGTCTGTAATGGGTATAAGCGATTAGATCTTGTTTTGCAAGAAGAAGTATTGAAGATCTATGTTGTATGTGGGATTTTGATACTGATGTTGCTAATATAGTGAAGTGATTTGGGGCCCTAAAAAAATTTTCTCTTATTATCTATCATATTTCAATTGGATATTTATTTATATTTCATGTTTTCTTCTCTTTATCTAGATAGTATATGATTGTTGTTGCAACTTAGATTTACTGGTTAATATATGGATCTAAGTAGTATAGAACTAGATATGATCTTATGTTCTTTGTAACTCCCTTCACCACACAAGTCTCGGTTATGCTTTGGGTGATACCTCCTTACCTTGCAGAAGGTTAAATATACCAACATCCCTAGACTACAGCAGTGCCTTTTGTGTTGGGTTACTATATTATTTTCAGTGAAATTCGAAGGTTGAGGTAGATCGACTGAGTAAATTTGAAGTCAAATAAATCAACATCAATTCAAAGGTAGAGGTGTATTGATTGGGTAAATTCAAATCCAAAGAAATCGACAGCAAGTCGAAGATTTCGACCGAAAAGAGATTGATAGGCAGACGCATGGAAACCGACTGAAGATTGAATGGACGTCGACTGGTAAACTAAATTAGAGTCAATTGTAACAGAATCTTGATTTTTCTGGGATTTGTATCTAATGATATACAAGGATCTGTAACCTTTTTTGGGAGCCTTTCTTTAGGTTTTTACCTATTGTAAAGCTTACAAATAAGGCATGATGTAATGTTGTAAAAGTTAATCTTTAGAAAAATCATTTTAGAGGTTTTTGGTCATGTAGATGTAAGTCGAATTGGCTGCATGGTTGTTCTTGTGTAAAGAAATAAGGTATCATGTCGATTATGTCTTAGGTGTAAACCAAGGTTAGGCATATAACCTTTTATTCTAAGGAATAAGACAACAAGAGAGGAAAACACTCAAGGAATAATGGTTTTCTCATTTGGGTTTCCAAAGTAAAATCTTTGTGTACTGTGTGTTTTCTTTGTCATTCACTTTCTTGATTAAATATTTATTCCTCTCTTCTATTAGGTTTAGTGTGGAAGTGTTCCTCATTTCCTAATATTTTTTTGGTAACTTCCAAGAACCCTAGTCTCTATTTTGCACCAACAAATGGTTTTATTTCCGAGACTAAGATTTAAGGGGAGTTTTTAGAGGATTCCTCATTGAATCTACAAGTTTGAGGTTGAAAACTGGTGAGAAAGGAAGTGTGATGTGTTCATAAGGCAGGAGACCAAGTTTTTCCACAAGATTTTTAGGGTTGTGAAGGATATGTTTTTCTATTCAAATCCTCTTAGTGATCAATACGATATCTTTTGAATTAAGTTCAGTAAAGAGGTGTTTCAATGGTTACATCATCTATAAGAAGCCCCATAATACAAATATTGGGTCAAAAAGAGATATATTTGGACTATTAAGGGTTTGGTGGCTCTTCATCAGGTATATCCTTATATCTCTCGAGCTGTGAACTTCTGGGTGTAGACTACTTTGGAAGGTTATATCATTGAATTTGTTGCAAAGATTCATCAAGCCTTTTAAAAAGAAGAGGCTATATTCAGAGAAGGAGATAGAGGAAGGATGTTGTGGTACCTCTATGGATCAAGGTTTTATTATTATAAGAAGGAATGTTTATTTTTCCTTCAGTTAATATGGTAGCTTAAACCCTTATGCTCGGGGGAAGGTGATTTACAGGAGGGTTCGTGAGTTGATACTGAGAAGTTTTGTTTTAGGTATGGGGGATCGTCAAGAGAAAGGTGCAAGAGATGAAAAAGCTATAAGGAGGGATTCCATTGTGGAAACATGGTGGTAGAACCAAATGAAGACAGTAGTGAAGCAGACTGATCGGTTGTGTAAGAATATTGGGAGAGATGGTAGTGATAGAGAATACATATAAGAGTTGTGGAAGTTGCAGAGATGAGGAATATTGGTCATTAAATGGTTGATCGAGAGAATTAGTAGGAGAGGTAAAGGTTCTACAGGAAGCATAAAATAGGAAGGCTATTCATAAGAAATGGAGGAAAGAGTAAGGATGGACGCCACCACTGATGAAGAATGTTATTCCCAGGCCTCAAAGGGAGTTGCGGGAGAATCAGAACCTGTAACACTAGAAGATATTGGATTGCATTAGGAGGTAAATGCAACACTACAATTCAACAAGACCCCACAAATCAAATAACTTTGTTCTGGAGGTAAAGGAACCAACCCTAAATCACTTATCCCCCAGCACCATCTACAAATCTGGTAATTTCTACAATTCACGTTATTCCTAGTTTTGTGAGTTCTGCAAGTTCATTGGGTAGTAATAGTAGTGGAAGTGTGGCAATTTTTGTCATTATATCACTGTTGGACATACCTACCACACTTAGAGGGGGGGGTGAATGAGTGTGGGGCTCTTTTTCCCAAAACTTCCCTCTTGCAAAAAAACTCATCAATTAGCATTCAACATTTATTCATTACCCATTTCTATCGTTTATAACCAGTTAGATGTGAGCACATATCAGCAACATATATCAGCAATATATCACCAACAAGTCATCACCACAATGAACACAAAGAACACAAGATGTATGTACAAATTTTTTTTTATTACGGACTACAATCCTTGGGGTTTGACAGCAACAACTGAATAGAGTACAACTCTACAAGAGCACCATCTCTATATGCAAGACTCATCTTACATTCTTAGCACCAACTGAGATGAGGCAACAATCCTCAACAGATATCAATATGTCAATAGGTACGCGACCTGTCAGTAGTGCAGCCCATGTGTACACATGCCCTAGCTCACTACATCCCACGTGTGAACCTGGCCAGTGTCTAATGTAACAAGTGTATGCTTATGAGAAACTAGGGTTTTGCTTTGCTTCACATGATTAGATCCTCTGCAACCTGCAATCACTTTCTCTTCTGTTTTCCACTGTCCAAACTGACCCACGGCCATTCACAACACATCCAAGTTCTCCAATAGATTTCTCATGCTCCACAACAAATCAATATGAATGTCATCTCAATCATGTATAAACAACTAGTATACCATATAAATCATGTCACTACTGAATCACAAGAGTATTGCTCACTCCATCAACCAAATTGAACCACATCATAGAAGCCATACCAAGAATTCCCTAAGCATTCACAACACATCAAACAATAGTATTCATCAAGACAATAATGTAACCATACCAGTATCTCAGTGATAGATTTGAGGCCATAGAATGCAGATTTGGAACCTGCCTCATCATCCAAGAGATTGGCACCAACTCAAACAAAAATCTCCATGATTTTATCTACTCCACCCTCCCTGTACATAGACAGCTCACATGTACACTCACCCTATACATAGTCAGCCCGCGTGTACATGCACCCTATACACAGACAACCCGCATGGACATCAGAAAATAGGGTTTTCTGTGAGTCTGAGAATTGTGCCGTCAAGATCTCCGACATTGCCGAAACTTTGATGCGTTCATGAGATCCTCCTCTCACTCTCTTCCTTAAAATAGATCTTCAATCATGCTCAAGATATCCACACCAATAGGATTCTCTCACAAGAATCTCTCCATCAATACTCCACAAGATATTCACAAGAAGCTATCCATTGATCCACAAAAAGGATTCTCAACACATGTACGTTTTACAAGAGATCCTAGCTTCTTATTTATACTTTCATCTTCTAGGTCACTTAACCCATTTTTAGGCTACTTAACCCATTTCTAGGTCACTTAACCTATTTTCCTTATTTTAGGGTTAACCACTTTCCATGAATAGAAAGTTCTCCAATACTTTATTATTTAAATATTCCTTCTTGATTTTGTCACTTCATTTTATCATTTAAATAATCTTTCTTGATTTTGTCACTTTACTTTATCATTTAAATAATGATTTCTTCTTTTCAAGAACTTTGACTTTTTTGACCTTTTGGGGCTTCAAGCCATCATATGGGGGTCCTTCAAATTCGTAGATCCATAACTTTCAAACCGTGAGGATTTATGTGACATTCCACATACCACCGGAAATGGCATGTCAAGCACTATCCATCTAGAATAGTTTCACCAACAACTTCATTGATATTCATCTCATTAATACACATACAATCATGGGGCCACCAACCGTTCTTCTAGGATAACTCAATCCGTAAATTATCTTCCCATGAGGGCTTTCACCATAAGGGGACCACTTTGGAGTTCATCCATTTGTGCACCTTATCAACCATGATAAGACAATAATGATTCATCTTTGCATCACTTCACCACTGCATCATATATATCAACTATGCATCATGTATCAATGACAAATCATTGATCCATCTTCATCAATGCATCATATCAATGATCCATATTTATCAATTGGTTTCCACTTGGACATCTATCATTCTCATCAAGGGCATCATATCAATGATCCATATTTATCAATTGGTTTCCACTTGGACATCTATCAT